>PVKA01007987.1:0-38917 GCA_004027165.1 Ctenomys sociabilis
AAATTTTCTTCTTTGATTGCATTCGAATAAAAAAAATTGTGGTAGAATGAACTTGTGTCCTAATACAAATGTGATGGTAGAACTAATTTTAGGTGTAGCTTAGAATGCATTCATTAAGACATCTACATCTATTTTAGTAGAGAATATTGATCATCTTTGAAATACTTTTAAACAGTTTAATTAAATTTAAATGTGGAAGAGTCAATTTCAAGGAAAATGGGTCAGAACTACTGGGAAGATAATGCAGTGGCATAATCGTTGCCTAACAAACTCAAGGTCCTGAGTTGAATTCCTTGTACTAACCTCCCGCAACCCACCAAAAAGTCAAGGACACATGGATAGGATGTTTGTTGAGAAGTTTTGGAAATTGTGAAATAAGTGATTTTGTTGAAAGAAACATATTTTGTCATAGATAAGAATCTATAGTCTTTCTATAGTTAAATTGATATGTCATCATGTAACTTTATATAAGTTATCAGATTATTGTTGCACTTTAGAGAAATCTCTGCATCCCTTGTCCTGAAAGAAAAAAAAAAACCCTAGTCTAAAAATTCCCATTTCCTTTACAGTAATTGCTCAGGGTGTCATTGCCAGCCAGTATATCATGAGACAATGCAAGTGTGTGCAAATAGAGAAATAGTGCTTCCTTCAAATTGCACTGCCTGTTTTGTCTCTTTAAGTTCTTCATATGGAAATATTCCATCACAAAGGGAATAGAAACAATAAATAATAAATATCAAGGCTAAACAATTAAATAATGAATGTGCTAATAATGGAATGAATCAAGAAATGGCAATCTTTTTCTATAGTGTGATAGATACCAAGTACTTAAGCTTTGTGGTCCATACTATTTATGTTGCAAGTAATTAAGTCTATTATTGCAGCACAAAATATCCAAAAGTAACACAAAAACAAATCTCTGTACCTGGGTTCTGATAAAACTTTAATCATTAAAATATGTAATAAGCCAGATTTTGCTCATAATTGGATGATTATGTGAAACAAGTCATGCAAAAGTCACTTGCAGAAGACAAACATGTTGGCATCATTTTGTAATTTCTATAAACAGGGAACTCTTGCTTTACAGATGCTAAACTTGAATTTGAGAGGTTCCAAAATTTGAGTCCAACCTAGGCAACTTAGTGGCATGGTGAGACCATGTCGCAATAGAAGTAGGGAGGAAGCTGGAGCAAGAGTTCAGCACAGAGACTGCATTTCATTACCACTACTGGGGAAAATGGCCTAGGTATTAAACTGATTTTGAGAATATGTACATTTCTTTCACAGGGTCAAGCTATGCTAAAGATGGAAAAGGAGCTGTAGGTCAAGGGCCTCACATCCAAAATAAGCCAATCATCTGAATCACCTCTGGAATTTCCTCAGAAACTGTACTATAATGGTTTTCAAAACCACAACTTTCCCCGTTCAGTTCTACCAAACCTAGGATTCACCTCTAATTTAATTGATCTGGGCATAAGGTTTGTGATGGTTAATCTTATTGATCAACTTAATTGACTTAAAAGATGCTTGAAGACTTAGAAAAACACAGTTCTGCTGTGTTGGGTGGGCTGTAAGGGGTTCTTCTGAGGGCTCTAACTGATCCTCGGTTGACCTTCCTGGCGTGCCCTTCCCCTGTGCTCTGCTTTCCAGGGAGTCACAAAGCACACATATGAGTGTCTTTGGGTAAGAAATGGAGTTGTCATGCTTGGTACAATGTATGACACTGAGCTGCTCCTTCTCTTGTATTGTTCCTCTTTGATTATGGTATCTCCCCTGCCAGGTAAGTATTGTATTGTTCCTCTGCTTCTCTCTTCGGTGCAATTCACTAAGCATCTGGGATCCACCATGACCTACAGAGCTGTTTAAGCCATAAAGCCAGAAGACCATGAGCAGAATGACTGGAAATCATCAACCCAACACAATATCTTTTCTTCCAACTTGGCTTCTGCATCACAGCAATGGAAAAGGTGATATGGAACATTGGTACTGAGAATTGGGTTGCTGTGACTGCATATGACCATGCAGTTTACAAGTCTTAGGAACTTGTCTGTAAGAAGGTAGCAGCAGATGACAGGGGGCAAAGATAAGCCCCACAAAGGAGACCATGTGAGAAGGAACAAGAAAGCTTTTGTTGTGAGCTTACAACCAACTTATGCCCTGACTTTGGGTCAGGACTCCCACAGTTATGAGTACTTGCCTGAGTTTTGCTTTCAGGTACATATGTTTCAGGCTTCCATAGTAACTATATGACCTCATTCTCATTTTCATGAATTTTACAAGAAGGTTTGCACCTCCCAGGCACTGTTGACCATCTTCCTGCCATGGGACAGTGTGGTTTAATGTACCCCTATTGTCCTAACTCTCTGTTCCTATGTTATTACCCTGGTTTTCTCTAAATGGGTTTATGGGTGAGTTATATGGGAGGAGCTGAAGGAATGAGTTTATTCATAGTTTAAGGGAACTTAAGTGACCCTTCTCTAAAATGGAGTTTTTTGTCTCATCAAGAGGAATTTAAAGAGGCTTCAGCTGGAAATATGGACCAAATTGTAATTGGACTAGAGATCAGTGTTGCATTCAGTAAAATAATTTGTGTACATTGTTATCATGTCCTGACATTTTTGGGATACTAGATGTGGTGAACTGATTGACCTTCCTGAGGACATTGTAAGACAGCCCAACATTCAGGCTGTAGCGTGGGTGCTAACGGCTACTTTTAACCAGATTTATAGTTATGATAAGGACAAGAGAACAATATTTATTTTTTAAATCTTAAAATTTGGACTGTAAAAACCATAAGTTAGAGCTGCTAAAGATATTAACACAAATGAGAGGGAAAAAGAAGCACACAGATAAGATGTCTGTGTGCATCTTTGAAATCAAGATCCACCCATCACATGCTTAGTGGTGAAAACGTATAAACATTTCATTTCAGGTGGAAGTCTACTGAACTGCTCAAGAAGGGTCATGTAGAGAGTTGGCTCCTTAAAATTCATTTCACCTGGCTCAGGCACATAAGCATTCAGGTGAAACTGCAGTCATGGTTGAAACAGACTTATCAACTGGTTCTGGTGACAGCAAACCTTGGCATCATCCATGTGGTTCTAATTTATCAGCATGCATAATGTAAGAGGTGGTAGAGTCTTAGAGACTTCTTGTTACATTCAAAGTGCCTGGAAGACCACAGTAGGAGTCTCTGATGGGACAATTTGTGATGCTGGTGCAGTGAGTTTGGACTGATGCAGTGAGATCCCAGGAAGCTGGAGATAGCGATAACTAGGGATATAGAAAAAATCTGTGAAAGAAACTGAATGCCATGGATGAAGAGAGGCCATGTGAAATGTAAGCTTTCATGCTCTAGAACTTCTGTACTATTGGTGTGTACCACAGATGCCACACAGACCTAGAAGACTTAACATTTGTGTTACTGGGATTCAGGCTTGCTTTTGTCTGATTCTTTTTTATTCCTTGTCCTTTCCTTTAGGCATGTCAGAGTTTAGCCTGAACCTCTGTATCTTGGGATTCTGTAATTTAGTTGTTTTTACAGCATTTCAGTAATAAAAATTTGCCTTGAATCTCAAAGAGATTTTGAATCAAACTTTTGAATAATCCTGGAACTGTTGTGTTAACTCCGGCCATGAGATTATTGCATTTACATTGTATCAAGATTGTTGCAGTAGGTTTGATGCAATTATTAAGTTATTATTGTGGTTATTTGTACATTAAGTATGGGTTAATCTACAAATTATGCTTAAGCACATCCTTAGCCTATGAATGTTTCAGCTTTAAGACTAGTGGACTATAGACTGAATCCTTTGAAACCATAAGACAAATTAAACCTCTTCTTTACATTGAGTTTTGTGTTGAATGATGGAACAGAAGACTAATACAAGACACAGACATAACACATACTGATTACATTACTTCATTTAAAAACTTAAATCTGATTTTAAGTAGCAAAGAATTTATTTGAAGAATTTCAGTAAAAGTGGTAGAAACATATCTTAAGAAAAGAAAGAATGTCGAAAATCCATATAAACTATGCATTGATGTAATCAGACAAGGACATGTCCTTCACCTTTCGATCATTATTCATCAAGGCACATACGCATGGGTCTGTGAAACCCTTATATATTTTTTAGAATATTCTTATTGATGAATTATTAGTTTCAATAATTTTATTTTAGATAATATATACCTAATGAGAAAAAATTACAAGAATGAAGTATTGTGGTTTTAATATTTATTTAGTGCTTAGAAAGACATGCAAATTTTTAACATTGACTGGTTTGGGTGTACATAGTCTAAAAAAATTGGAAATAATTCCTACAGGAATTACAATGACAACACCAACAGCACTCTACATCAGTTATCACACCCAAGGCAGGCTGCCCACAAGACAATAGCACCCTCCACACTCAACACCTCACTTGTAGTGAGCACCTGTCTTGTCCTTTCCTGAACTTTTTGTAAGAAATGCCTGATATATCTTGATATATCTTGCTGTTTTGTCAGGAGGTTCTTACTACATTATACAATGTGTAGTTAACAGAAACATAAAATGTCAATAAAATCATTGAACTCTTAATATGATTGTTTGTTTAGAGTAGACATCAACATTTTCATATCAACAGCATACTTGTTTATAAACCTGAAAGATAACATCAGAAATAAAGTCCAATATCAACTACAATGAAAATATCATTACAATGCTACCAAAAAAATAAGATTTGCTTCAGCTGTCATACTCAAAAGTCTTCATGCATGACAACTGCATGTTTCCACTCACATGTCTCCATTACACTGACAACATATGTGCTCAGCTTTCCTTTGCTGTGTGGCAGTCTTGTCAACTTTCTTTCCTGCCTGTTTTTTAGGAGCTCCCTGCTGCACTGTACAACATGCACTCAGCACAGAGATAAGCTACCAGTAAAATGAATTATCTAATATGTATTGAGTGACTAAAATAGACACCAACATTTTCATAACAGCTATGTACTTGCTTGCACAAGTAACATAAAAGAAATAAAGACTTATTTTAACTACAGTATGATTCAAACAAAGTATGCCACAGAAATAAGCTTCTTGGGAATGAGGTAGCTTTATGCTAAAGATCTGAAAGTAGCTTTTAGCCTTGTCTCTCTTAGGTAGTTATGCTGTGCATTTTTAAATTGTTATACCATGTTTGATTTATCCCTGATGACTTAAATTTGGAGTTTTTTCTGAGAAATGCAACAGTAATATAGAGTCAACTCATTAAAGTACATTTTTTTTTTTTGTCTTTTTGAGACAGGGTCTCACTATGCAGTTCAGGCTGGCCTTAAGCTCACTTTGTAGCTCAGGCTGGTCTCGAACTCACAACAATCCTCCTGCCTCAGCCTCCTGAGTGCTGGGATTACAGGCATGCGCCACCACGCCCGGCTAAAGTACATTTTAAGTCTTTAAAAAAATAAGCTTTTCTTCAAGTGCTACACCCAAGGCCATCTCCATGTGTGACAACTGCACATTCTATACACACGCATTGCTTACCTTTGTAGAACCTATGTCATTTTCCTGTACTTCCATTTAGGGCACAGTTGAGATCCTCTTTGTTTTTCTGTTGTTGTGCTAGGTCTTTGTGATGCTGTACCTGCCTATTCACCTGTTAGCTCAACAAGGTGTTCCACTATGTTTTTGCACAGTTCCCTGGTAGGGAACATTTTGTTTTGTTTTTCTGTAAATGATCTCTTATGAGCTCCAGTCCTAATCCTCTAGGAAAATTTTTCTGTGTTATTTTGTATTCATTATTTTCTTTGTAAGCTATAGAACTATTTATGCCATACATATTTAGAATCAAACAAAATCATTGGCCAGAGCTTTGTTTTTCCAATGGCATCATAGTTGCTGCATGACTCATTAACAGCATCTACTACACTTTTAGTTTTATAGTTAAAATTTACATCTCATGCTTCCATTCTGTTGAGGTTTTCTTATCAATAAGTCAATCATGATGAAATGCTGACAACAGGTGTACCAGATTGCTTTTCTTTGCCATACATAAGATTAATGTTATATCTTTCTGAAATTCAAAGTTGTGATTATTTTCATACAAAGCTATGTTTTTAAATTGCAACATTTCATTTGGAATTTCTGCTTTGCTCCTGTTTACAGTTCCTTTGCTGGTCAATTTGCACTCTGTTAGCAAATGTAATATCAATTGAAAACTGGTAAATCAATTGTTCAATATCATATTTCAATTAGTTTGCAACATAGAAACAACAAGTCTGCTCACAACATCATTTTCTTTATTACTATGCAAACAAAGTACTGTTGGCTGAGTTCCAGGATAAGTATCTAAATGAAAAGAATTATGAGTCTGTGTAAGTATAAGAGCATAAAGTTATATGTTATATTTGGACCTGTCACTTTTCCATAACATTTTTACATTACTGTCATCACCTTGAGAAATACACACTGAGTAGAGCAGACCTATGAATGCTTTTGGTTCAGCTCATGAAATGTCATAATGAATCCTTCTTTGAATATGGCTATTGATGCATACAGAACGTTTTATTTGCATTCCAGCCTTTGTGTGTTTCACAGCATCTTGTCACGTTTCATTTGTCACAATTCCAACACTGAACAGCAGAGTGGGCATTCTGTCTATTATTTTTTCACCTCTCCCTAGATCTTTGCTCTGGTTTTGGATCTTGTTCTAGCATTGGCTTTCCCATTTCACAGCTATGCACGGCCACTTCACAAATATCCTACTAGCCAAATGTGTACTTACATTGGTGTTCTCTTCCTCATTGGAATCAAGGAAGCCTTTGTTGTCTTTGTGTTCGTTAGTTCCTGCTTCATTTCACTGTCAGAGGAACTGTGGCTCATGTGGCCATCATCACCATCACCGTCATCAGTGCCATCATCATCATCGTCACCATCACCATCATCATCACCGTCACCATCACCATCAATGACACCAGCACTGGCACCAGCACCCGTCTTCTGTTATGAAGGTGTATGTTTTATCACAGTGCCTCCTCTTCATCTTCATGCATGAGGAATCTGATGATTCACATTTGCATTCCTTCTACCAAATCTGTATTCCATATACGATTATGCTGAATTGGGCTACTGATACCAGAAAAATAAATACATAATTAAATAAAGCCTTTTCTTTAACAAAATTTTTTAAAATGTGTTTGGTTGTTATAGGGTCTCACTACACAGCGTGGACTTATAGAGATCCTCCTGTTTTGTCTCCTCAGCACTGGGACTGCAGGTGTGCACCACTATGAGCCTACTCTGGTCAGCTCAGCCCACCCTGGGGGCAAAGCTGGTGTGGCATGAGGTGCCAGGCATTGAACCCAGGTCCCTGTGCTTTCCTAAGCAAGTGCTTAGTCCACTGAGCTATCTTGCTAGCCCTAAGAAATCTTGAAGCAAGGCCATAGCATTATCTGTTATGCTTGGGTGAATATACAGCATAAAAGTGGGTCCAACTCCTGTTTTTATAATTTTTCTTATGTGCACATTCCTTGCCATACTAAGTGGGTAAATGGAGAGATTAGCTCTTGTATCCTCAGGGAAAGAATTGAAATGCACACCAAGCTACTATTAAATAATGTGTAAACTTACATTGAAGAAGCAAGAGATGGGCCTGTTGTACCAGTCTTAGGTTTTAAGACAGAGCTGGGCAAGACAAGGTTAACACGGCACACTAGGACTACTCAAGCATTCGATACTCCTTATGAATTTGTGTCTTCAATCATGGCTTTTCATGCTTTTCTAGGTGATAATACCTTGGAATATTCTGCCTCATAAGAGTATTTTTAAATGCTTGAGATTTGAACTGTGCTTCGCTACTTTGATCATGAAAATTTATCTTAAAAATATAAATTATGTGGATTACATTTATTTATCCATTTATTTATTACTTGTCTTGGTTACTCTTCTCTCATTGATAGCACAAATATTTGCCACTCAAAATTTTGGTGTGAGAAGTTTACTTAGCTTATAGTTAGTGGAGGTTTTAGGCAATATTCAGCTGGTCCTAAGGCAAAGTCATATAAGGCAGAGCAGCCATTCATGGTGGTGGAAGACAGCAAAGACAAAAGGAAGGAGCAGCAGCTGCAGCAGCTAGCTAGCCTCTGTCCCCTTCTTACATTTACATGCAGATTATCTGCCCCAGGAAGAATATAGCACTCACAGCCCTAATCCCAGCATTGGCTCAAGAATCATTCACCAACTCCAGAAGTCACCCCATGATTATATGAGGCTTTGGGGGCGATTAGTTGTAAACTATAACATTCTGTCCCTGAGCCCCCAAAGACTCATGCAAATCCCTTTATGCAAAAGATATTTTAGTCCATCTCTAAGAGTTACTAAAGTCCTACAGTTTCAGCACTGCTAAAAAGTCAAAATCCCAAGTCTCCTCCAAGATCTAAAGTAAACTCTTTGCTATGAGTCCCTGTACAAGTGAAAAGTTAAACACTTCCAACATTAAATGGCACACACAAAAAAAATTACTATTCCAAAAGGTACACACAGCAGGGAAATACAAAGCATTGGGACCAAAGCAAATCCAAAATCCAGCAAGGAGAACATTAAATTATATAGTTACAAGTGGAACATCCAAAGCAATCTGTGCCCAACTGTGAACTCCATGTGGCTCTACCCCTATGGCACTCTTGGTGGTAGCTGCCATGGCATCTGTCTTAGGCTGGCTTTGCTCCATTCTTGCAGCTTATCTTAGGTGCTTCTCACTCATAGCTTTATACATTGCCCTCTCAGGGGCACACTGCCTGGCTTCCCAGACCTTCTTCAGAAATGTAGGTGGAAGGCTTCTTAACCTCAGAACTCCTGAATTCTGCAAGTGACTAAAATCAGTACCATACAGATGATGCCAAGGCTACTACCAGCTGGAGCAGTAGCCAGGCTTCCTTGTCTCTTGGCTGATGGGGTTGAGTGCCTGGATCACTGAGCACTCTGATTCTGATTCTGAGGAATAAATTCTTCATGCAAGTGCTATTCTGGAATTTTGCATAGCTGTTGCCACCACACTGGAACATGGGGCCCTGCAGATTTCCCTAAAGGCAAAGTCCTTCACTCTTGCAATTCTGAGGCTGCAAAGGGTGGAGACCTGCCACCTCCTGCAATACCCTCAGGCCATTCTTTCCATTCTCTTGTTCCTTCTGAGCCATGGAGATCCTCTCAACTTTATCTTTGCATTCACAGCTTTATTGGAGCTTCCTTGTTAAGCAAACTCACATTTTAAATCATCCTTCTGGGCTATTTGCTCTTGATTATTAACACAAATCTGACTAAAAACCCTCAACAATAGCCATGATACTGCCTCAATATTTGCTTTGAGATTTCTTTTGACAGATTAATCAGTCTGCCATGTTTAATCTCAGTCTCAGACAAAGTCTCTGGACAAAATGAAAATGAAGACAATCATTCCACCAAGCCATAACAGTCCAGAATCCAATGCAGTGCTCCTCAACAGAAATCTTCCCAGCCTGGTCTTTACAGAAAGGATTTCTATCAGTGTTCTGATCCTAAGGGGTCTGACCAGAGTCTCCCATACAGAACTGCTGAAGCTGTTCTAGCACTTCTCTTGTAAAGAACATCTCCAGTCTTTCCTATTTCTTTCCATAAGCCATTCCCAACAGCTGATAGTCCACAATGCCAGGTATAGTCACAACAATGACCTTACTTCTCTGGTACCAAATTCTATCTTAGTTACTCTTATCATTTCTGCAACAAAATACATAGCACTGTAAATTAGGGAAGGAAAAATTTGGTTAGCTAACAGTCAGTGGAGGTTTCAGTCCATACTCAGCTGGCTCTAAGGAAGAGTGGCACATGGCAGAGGACAACCTTTCATGGCAGTGGAAAAAGCAAGAGCAAAAGAAATGGCAGCAACTCAGGCAGCTAGCCAGCCTCTTTCCCCTCCTTACAGTGTAATGCAGACTATTTGCCCCAGGGCATTCACACCCATAATCCCAGCATTGGGTCAAGAAGCTGCCCCAGGACTACATGAGACTTTGGGGAGACAACTAGACACAAACCATAACATTATTGCTCTGCTTTACTTTGACAGTGGTGAGTGGCTAGTTTGGATAGTGATTAGTCATATTTACCTGACATCCCCTGATAAACACCCTGAAGACCAGTGCTCTACTTAGCTTCCCTAGAAAGCACAATTTTTCATGTGCTGTCAAACATCATTATCTTAAGAATTAAGTGCATCTCTAAGTGACTCTACTGGCAAAAGACACCTGAAGGCTTATGCCTGGCTTCTTGTGGTCATTTTTCAGAGCTTATCTGAATCCTACAGGTTGTTCTAGTAAATAACAAAGTTTAAAGGTTGCCTTAAGTCAACCCCTGATAGGAATTCTTATAGGTGCACTCAGCATCTCTGTCCCAGTTAAAATCCATGTTAATGTACTGACATACCTAGTAATTATATCAATACCACCTTTGATAGTTTGTAAAGTGTTATAGAGAATAAGTTCCAGAGGAGAAATGGTCATCACAGGAGCATCAAACATGATTCTAATACTATACAAAATCAGTGCCAGAAACACATCAAGCAGCTTTTATTCATGTCCTAGAAAACGTGGTGATACAGTGTGACTCAAGCAAACAGCTGAGTATGAATAGCATCATAGAGTAGGTATGGATACAACTGGCTGCAGAATATATAGGTGGAGCTCCTGGATTACATATAGAACTGAGTTATAAAACCCTAAAACATAAACGGTTGTGATTTGAAATCAGCATAGATGCAGAATTAATATGGACAACCACAATACTTTTTCAACAGAACATGAATGTCCTGAGCAGCAGAGGAAGAGTATGGAAGTATTTTCTAAAGTTCAGAAAACAATATTAAAATATTGTTTAAACTATTAGCTTATTATTTGGAGAAAGATAAGCAAGATGACAGAAAAACTGAGTATTTCCGACTTGGATGAGAGTAGATTCTGATGGCAGAATGATCATATAGGATTCTTCCTTAAGCACTATTCTCTCTAATGTTTTCTTTAGTGACGTGCATAAAGACAAAAATGTGTGCTTATAAAATTTTAAGGCAACAGAAACTAAGAGAAATAGCTACTATGTGGCATAACAATCAATACTTGAAGGAGAATTTGACAGCAGTGTGTGAAAACAATTCAGGATTTTAGTTGACTGCAAACTTGAGATTAAAATCGTCTATGGCTGCCAAGAAATCCAAGTGTCTCTTGTATGTAGTTATAGTAGCACATGTGTGCACATGTATATATGTGCATGGATTTCACTTGTGCTTGCTAGAAAATATCTTTTGCAAAATCAATTGTGCTAATAGCATTGACTGATGGAGTTTGTCCAAACTCAAAATTCCTTTTTTTTCTCACCAGACAGCTAGTTTTACATTTATTATCAACCATGATATGCATAATCTTTATAATACTATCTTTTCTATATCTCATGATGACCTTAAAGTAGTCATTGTAAATTGTTCTATCAGTTTGTCAAATCATCAAATGGCATTATCAAAACAAATATGTATGAAGTTTGGTTAATTGATCCATTTTAGCGTAAACTTTGTGATTGTGGTAGTTTTGACATTACAAGTGAGAGGCATGAAGGACCTATGACAGGCCATCTGTAAGCACAAGGGACAAAAAGGAAGGCTTATTCAAACAGCCTGACATAAAACTGTCGCAAGAGGAAGGGAACAACTCAGATATGACCTTCAGGATGACCAAATTAATAAGGAAATTTTGGAAGACCTGGAAATGTAAAGTTTTTAAAAGTTATGGGAAGTATGCAGGATAACATCCCGTGTGATGTGGTGTCTCTATTATACCCTGTTTGTCCACTCTGAGGACCTAGAGGAGATTTTTGAGGGTGATGTCCCAAGGTTCAAGAACACACATTTGCAAGGCATCAGCAACAACAGTGGGCAGCATGGGCCAGAGCAGAAGAACACAACAGCAAGAGCAATAACAAGAGCCTCTCACATTTTTTATTTTATAATGCTTAAACAGGTTTCTACCTCATATTTACATTTTTACAGGGTGTAGTAACCAGCACATGGGTGTTCATGTGGGCTAAATCATGGGTACATAACTGTGTCCCACTGTGAACCTGTGCCAGAGAAGCAGAGTCACATCTTCATGTGTCTTTGGATACCCTGAGCTGTGAAGCAATCTGACGGGTTCTCCCCGTACCCATTCCTTTCCATAGGCTCTGTAAGGTTTTGCCATTCTCTTTCTGTCACATCCCATGTACTGTTTCTGTAGGCAGGAGCTTGGTGAATCAAGAGTATCTTATACCTTATAACTTGGCTTCCTTGCAAGGCAGCCCGAGAAAGAAGCTTGTAAAGATGCAATTGCATTTGTTGGTAAAGGATGGGGAAAGAGCGTGAGGGGAGTTTTAGAAGGGAGTTTTAGTTAGGTGAGAGGAGAGCCAGTCTGAGCAGTTCAACTATAGCAGGGTTGATTAATCATTTTACACTCACCTAAAAATCAGAATCATGTTTTGGGATGTTTTTGTCATGAAGTAGTAAAAATATATAAGAGAAGTATGCACAAACTGGTCAGGAGACAGCTCCTGAAAGAAACAACACTGTGTGAGTGCAAAGTAGGAGATACATCATGGCTCTCAAGTGTTACAGCAGATGTAGAGGGAATTATGCCTACATTATTTAATAAAAACAGCCATCATTTTAAATATCAATTATACATAGTATACATGCATTATTATGCAAGGGGAATAATTATGTCTGAAATATTAGTGTCTGTTTTACAGCTTCTTGAGTTGGAGCTATACTTCTTATTCCCAGTTTATTGAGAATTAAATGTTTAAGATCAGTCATTTATTCATACTGAGGTATTCATATGCTTAATACATTTTTGAGCTTTGGAAATTATATGAATGACCTCATAGACTTTTGAATTCAATGGAAGGAGAGGAGGAAGTTAATTTTAAAGGGATATTCACCATCAATATTAGAATTAACAATGTCTCAATGTCCTCTAATAGTCTGTTTTAAAAAGGAGAGAAGAGTATATGTGGGGAGAAAAGAGATGAGAGAGAGAGAGAGAGAGAGAGAGAGAGAGAAAGAAAGAAAGAAAGAAAGAAAGAAAGAAAGAAAGAAAGAAAGAAAGAAAGAAAGAAAGAAAGAAAGAAGGAAAATGGGACTGGGGAGTTGATGGCTCAGTGGAATAAGTGCTTTCCTGGAAAGTGTAAGGGCCTGAGTTCAATCCCCAGTACTGCAAAAAAACAAAAAAACAAAAAAAAAAAAAAAAAAAAAAAAAAAAAAAAAAAAAAACAAAAAAAAAGAAAAAGAAAAAAGAAAGAAAGTGTAAGAAAAAAAGAGTGTCTGCTGCTTCTTTATAAAGGTTTATTAGTGAATAAATTTGCCTTTTAAAAGGTGTGTGGGTTGTGAAATTCAGACAAGAAAAGCAAAGCCTTTCAGAGTAATGTCTGGCTAAAACAAAGGGCTAAGCCTATGGCTTAATTAATGTGCTGTTGGATCGGCTGCTCCTGGGAAAATGGCATAACTTAAATGAGGGAATTTCCTTTGATTAAGAGCAGTGTTAGGGAAGGAACTTACTTGAGCAGTAAGTGGCTGTCACCAGGGATATAAATGTCAGAAACAACGAAGGCATTTTGTTCGGCATCAGCGTTCACTACAATCCTCCCCATGAATTACACTTGCTCCATGACCACTGAACTGACCCCAAGCTTTGCCTGGTGGGAGGAGAGCACGCACCAGCTTCACAGAGACACAAACCCTCACCTCAGTCTCTCAAAATTCAGCTGGGAAATTCGAGCATAGAGTTGGTAATTGAAAAGCATTTTGAAGCAGTTTAGAAGATGAACTGCAAGGGAAAAAGTCATAGAGATTCTGGAAAGCAGAATATTGGTCACAGAAAACAGAATAGTGAGGGCAACATCTGTGAAGTGAATGTGCCAGAGGGGATTGAAGGGTGAAACCTGCTGGTATATTTTTTCCAAGACCAACTTTCAGAGGTGCAGCAGACAAATTACAGAAGATAGAATTAAAATTGATTCAGCCCATGGGGCCTACCTGTACTCCATCTGAATAATGTGAAGAGTCAAGAGCAACTATAATGAGAATTAATAATTTCACAGTTCAAATGATAACTATAGAAGTCATCAGAATGATAAACCTACAGGGAGAGGGGGAGAGAGAGAGGGAGAAGAGATGAAGAGACAGGAAAGAGAGAGAGAGAGAGAGAGAGAGAGAGAGAGAGAGAGAGAGAGAGAGATTTTAAATTCCATGGTAAAACTCCAAAAACATACAAATTTTCTTTATTATAAGCTGAGGAAGAGAGAAGAAAATATAACCTGTAGCAGTATAGTAGCATCTTCAAAGAAATGACAGATGATTTCTTAATATTAAGAAATTACCTAAAAAGTTTCCAAGTAAAAAAATAAAACTTAATTTTTGCTATCCTAGTTAAGAGATTGATACCATTGCTTTGTAAATGCATATAGATAGCAATAAAATATATGTACTATTGTGAAATTACTCGACTGTACTGTGTGATAAGATTACAGAATTAGACACAGGAAACAAAGATGCAAGTCTTTCACTGAGGTGCGTCAAGGTAAATGCAAACTTGTAGGAACTTAATGGAGTAAAAATGTATGAGGAATCCACATGGCAAAGCAGTTGATCTTATTGGCTCTGGTGCTGGAATGCCTGAGTTTTAATTCATGTCTACTATGTACGTGTGTAGAGAAATTCCATCAGGAATACACTCAGTAGTCTGAAGGGGCTATAAATTTATGGTCCTTGTGGTTCCTCTGACTGGACAATATTAAAAGCTCATATTGCTAACCTGGCACTGTTTTCAGCCCTTTACGTGTATAAGCCTATTTAACTTTCCTTTAGATACTTAAATTAGATATATGTGAGTCCCATCTCAAGAGGAAGAGAAAATAATAAAGGAGATTCTTTTAAACTTGCATTTTGTTTAATTGTGGAACATGATCAGTTTTGGTCACCAGTTCTCTGGCTCCAGAGCCTGTGATTTAAATATTCTTTGGCACTATAGGGCACCCATGTATACGATCTTATACTTTTTTTTTTTTTTTTTTTTGCGGGACTGGGGCTTGAACTCAGGCCCCTGCACTTACCAGGGAAGTGCCTGTATTCTACTAAGGCTTCTCCCTGGCCCCAATCTTAGACTTTAGATCTACAGTGTCCCATAGAATTCTCATGCACTTGAAAGGTGGTTGGATCATGGGGGCCTTGTGCTCCTATGACAATGTCCACTATGAATCCAGCTGGCGATTTAGAACACACATGCAAGTCTGTTTATGGATCTGTGCTTGGAAAGCCCCAATGTCAGTGGTGAAAGCTGGAAAGTGTATGCCAGTGGGATAAAGGATCTGTGCCAGCAGCTGAGGAATTTGCATTGGAGCCAGGAAAAGATGCTCAAGGTAAGGACCAGAGCGCCTACAAAAGGACTATGGACATCCTCAGTGGCAAGGATGTCCCAAGTGCCTTTGAGAAAACCCAGTATGACAATCTCCTCTAGGAGAACTAACAGCACACCTCATCCTCTCCAGTTCTTTTGTGTGTGTGTTGTTCTTGTTGTTGTTGTTGGCAACAATCCTCAGGTGGGCCTTCTACACCCAGCACTGATTCAGTTCAACTGGGTCTTATAAGTTGCCCACCAGTTTTCAGTACATGACAGTTATTTTTTCAATATCTTCACAGTCTTTCCTCCATACATATCTATGTCTAAATTTCCTCTTCTTGTTAGGACATTAGTTATTTAGATTAAGGACCTCATTTTGATCACCTCTTTTTTTTTATTAATTTTATTGAGAAAAAATTGCAATGAGACAGCATCAAAATAGGTTGATAGAAGAATTACAATTAATACATTGTATATTGTTGTCTTTGTAGTCATTCATAGCACAAGATGTAGACATGATATCTACATAAACACTATTAGGATAAATCTTTTTTCTTACTGAACTAAGAGAAAGTAGCTATAGATCTATCCTATTTTGTATTTACAGATACAAAATTGTCCTTCATTTATATCTCCTTTTTTTAGTTTTGTCAGAGATGGCTATTTCATTGCCATCCAAATATTGTACGTGTATGAATTTAGCACAATATTCCAATATAGTCCAGTAGTCCACAGTAGTAGTGGGTTATCCACAGGATGGGCAATGTCCTAATCTGTTGACTTGAGCCTTCTACAATGTGGCTTCACTTTTCATACCTCATTTCTACACTTTTCTGCTGGATGGTTAAGACCAAGATAAAGCAAGACTTATATAACAAGAAATGTAAATTTTATATTAGTCAAGTCCCCTCAGCACTTACCCAGAAACCCTGTACTGCAGTTTGTAGATCCTTTGTCAGTGTCAGCCATGTGGATGAGTCATGGCCATTGCTCGACTGATCACTTCTTCTAAGATTCTCCATATAGAGTTAAATTCTGATATACTAGAGATTAGGATTTCAACATGACAAAATTGTTTTTGTGAGAAAGGAGCCAAAGTCAGCTCACAATAATAGCAGAGTATGAATGTATTCTTCCATAGAAAATCAAAAATTCTCTACTTTTATCCAAACCTTCATCTTATTCTAATTTAGGAGAAGCTTCAAGTTAAAAGATGCTTTAAACTTCATTCACCATAATCACTAATGAGCTGACTGCAGGAAAGTGGGGTTTTTAATGCCTGCATATCCTTTTGTTCCGAAGAAAGGGAAATGGCAAAGAAGAAATCTCCATGCAGCCACACCTCATCCTGAATGTTTTGTCAGAGCAAATAAGAATGTGCAGAACAAAGCATTTGAATAGTATGCCTGAACTTCCTGGCCCTTTTGTAACAGTGCACTGAGCTTTCTCACAATGTGCTAAGCAGTAGCCATGGTTACACGTCTCCTGTTTTCTGCAAGACAGGGATCAGAGCAGTGTACGTGTCCAAATGTTCTCTGTCTTATCAGTACGCAACATGAAAAGACTAGATACTAAACTTTGGATGAATCAGAGCACTCAACATATTAGAAATCATTTAAAATAAAAATGAAAATCAAATGATGATGTGAAACTCAAAATGTAATTATAATGTAGCAATTTCTTGGTAACTGTATAATTAGGGAAAACTGCATGTTTTTAACATATTTGAAGAGCTTATTTCCTTTATTTCAGCAGTGTTTTAGCACTCAACTTATTTCTCCAAGTGCTGCTGACAGGGAACTAAGTAGTTTTAATATTATTCTTTAGGCCAAGTGTAGAACATCATTTACATAATGATACTAGGTGTAAGTCAGTGTCTATGGTAGACCTCCAGTGTAGACAAAAGAGAACTAAAACCATGGTAAGTTTAAAAGACTTATTAAGTACCTGTTTTAAAATAAAATTTTGCATATATACACAAAGAACAGCATAACCTACTTTTCATAGTCTCAAGTTATTCTATGACTAATTATTTTTTCTTATTAAAACCTCACTCAAACTTCCTTAATATCTGCTATTTATAAATGACAGCCGCTAAGTGTTAAAGAAATAAAATGTATTTTTGGTTTTAATATCTGACTGTGTACTGCAGTTAGCTATATATTATCTTTGACTAAATATTTCTAAAATATAATAGCCTTTAGATATATTAGTGTTAATATATTCCCCCTAATTAATGATAATTTTACAAATTAAATAGCAGGTGGCTGGTATACATATTTATATAGTCATATATAGTCACTATGTGTACATTTGATATGTGATAATATACATACCTATGTCCTATATAAGTATACACACACACACACACACACACACATATATATATATATATATATATACACAAATACAACTGTAATTTGATCTAGAAAGTTATGAAAATACTTTTTTTTGCTAGTTGTCATTAATGACAAAGAAAGTTTCTTAAATTACTAGATAACTGGGAATATCTTTCTCAGAATGGAAGCAGCAGAAAAACAAGGTAAAGGAACTGTTTGAAGTTTCAAAACCCTCAAGTGGATTACTGAAAAGGCAGCATTTTACCCAGGTCAGATTAAATCTGGCTTCTGAGAATTGATTAGTTGACACTGACCAAATATGGTGTATTTCTGAATGTCCATTTTCTGGTACATGAAAAACAAGCATCATGAATGACAACAAATAGAAGACTTGAGAAAAAAATGTGAAAATTGGAAGAAAACAAAAGAGACTTTACATTTAAGGTGATGAAGCAGGATAATTTCTGGTATAACAAACATAACAAGCAAGTTGTCTTCCAAGAAGAATGGAGCGGAAACACTTAGAGATGTTTCAGTCTCACGTAGCATATCCTAAGAAACAACTTCTGAGGAAAATGTGAGGAAACAAAGAGAAATAACATTGTTCAGAGTTCAAAGGTTTTATTTAGGTCAAGTGACTAAAAGTCAAACCTCAGCTTTGTTCTTTTCTTTCTGTAAGGCATTTGGATGTCACACCAGCTGATTGCTGATTGTGCTTATCTTTCCAAAATGATTATAGGAATGATTATAGGAATTTTGTGAAGAGTGAAGGAGGAAGGCCGGTCATGCACAGTAAAAATTAATTGCTGAATAAATGTCATAGCTCCCAACATTTTAGAATACTATCAGGAGCAAGAGGCCTGTTTCAGGCCTTCAGCTGTCTGTGAGTTCATCACTGCTATCTGTCACAGGCATCAGTGTATGTTTATATGTGAAAATGACACACCTACCCTGAAAGCAAACCCAGCACTGCAGAAAAGTCATTTGGCTGAACCCCAACACACTTGCTGCACAAATATTTTACAGTTAACCAACTGAATCAAAATTTTGTGGTTTTGCTTTTCGTGTGGGGTAGGGAAGATAGAGGCAGGAAGGGGAGGACAGGCTCAAACTCTGGCCAACGCTGCACTTCCTGGGCTGTGTTTGGAGAACAACACGATTCTGCATGTTACTCTCGCTCATTCCTAGTCGCACACTAACACAGCTTATGATCATTTCTTAAATTCAACTTCAGCATAGTGAGCTCATGCTCAGAAATAGAAGGCACATGTGCGTGGGATGTTTTAGTTTCAAGTTAAAGCTATTAATACATGGAATGGTGCAGACTGTGTTCACGATTGACACAGTGCTGTCTACAGACATCCTCACTTCCTGTTCCCATGCTGTTTATCTGTCTCATATCCTCTTTTCCACATATACATGATTATTTCTTTTCCTTTAAGGATATGAAATCTCCTTTTAAGTTATTAATATTCTATTGATTGAAATAGAGATTAAAGCCAAAAATATACTAATATACTTGGTTTTGCAGCTTCTAGATGGAAGCAGCATTTCAATGAAATTAAGGTGGACATTTTAGCTTTATTGGAATTTGGATTTTTCCAAGAAAATTTAGAATACACCTTGCTTACCTTGAAAGGAAAGATTACAAATGGAAATTAAATTAATAATTTTTCAGTAGGGTCAGAGATACAAGCTTGGTTTTAAGGGCCTGCTTGCAAGCATGAGCTCCTGAGTGTGCTCACTGGTGCCAAAAAATAAATAACAATAATAATAATGATGATGATAGTGATACAATAATTTAGTAACTTCTAATTTTGGTGTTTGTTTGTTTGTATTTTAGGGAAGGATCTATGGGTGTTCAGAGTCTCACTGCACAGATTGGACTACTGTTTACGGCCTCCCAAGTGCTGGGATTACAAGTGTGCGACACCATGCCCAGTCTCAATTGACATCTCAGTGAGCCCCAGGGTCAGGAGGAAATGGGGCAGGCACAGCAGGCCTGGGGATCAAACCCCTCACCCATGCAAGTGCTTTACTCCATTAAGCTATTTGACTGGCTCTTTCTAATCTAGTATTTTAATGAAAGATAGTTGGTGTTTATTTATGCACACTAGTCTACCTTTTTCCGTAAGAAATACATTTGAATGAATGCTTGAGATTTCAGATAGTACTGAATTTCACTGTATACAGTTTTTCCTTATACATAACTAGGCATGATAAATTTTATTTATAAATTATGTGTACTAAACAACATCTAATAATAAGAGAATGATCACAACAGTGTGCTGTGATAACATTATATAGGCATGAATTGCTTATTTCCAAAATTCCCCATCTAGTATTTATGAGTCAGAGTTAAACACTGAAAAGCTAAACCTTCCATCTCATCTCAGCAGAAAAGGATACTATGTACAAATCAATGACTAGCAAATGCTGGTGTGGTTGTTAGGGGAGAAAGGAAAGTTTTATCATCATTGGTGGGAGTGTAAACTGATGCAACCACGTTAGTCATCAGTATGGAGGTTTCTCAAAAATTAAAAACAGGATTTACCTCTGACCCAGCCATCCAATCGCCTTCCTGGGTATCTTCTCAAGAGAATTATAAACATGATACCTCAGCGCTGTATGTATTGCTGAGAGCAGGGCAAATCAATCTAACTAAATATTGGAAATAGGCTGCATTCCCATATGTAAATGAATGGGTAGAGAAAATGGAGTATTTATACAGAAATACTACTCTGCCATATACAAAGACAGATTTGAGGCATTTGTAGGAAAGTGGATTTACTTTGAAGCCATAAATCTATGCGAAGTAAATTAGACACGAGATTGAATGTCATATGGTTGCCCTCATATGAAAGAGGTAATAGGAAAAAAAGAGAGAAGGAAAAAGTGATTTATTTTAATATGTTTCTGCAGTAAGTTTCTAGTTTCACCCAGGTGTGATATGAGAACTCATCCCGCCTGACTTACAGATCCTTGCATATGTGAATCTCTTATTGTACTATGATTGTGATCTATTTTAAAGTAAAAAAAAAATGTCTGAATTGGAAACTTTATTACTATAGTTTGGAATTTGCAAGGGAAGAATATGGTACACATAGTTTATAGAATTATTTTGTGCTGGTCACCCAAAGAATCATACACAAAAATGTCCAACAAGAAGAACAGTTGAGTTCCCATCAGGAAAGTCAACTAAATGAATTTCTCCAGCAGGCTGAGAATTCTTCATCTCCCCTTCTGGAGCCAGGAAGCAATGCTCAAGATGAGGACCTGAACTCCCACGAAGTGCACCACTGCCATTGTTAATAACAATAAGGTCCTGAGCTCCTTGAGGAAGACCTGTCTACCAAGCTCCTCTAGGAGAAGAAACAGCTCCCTACATTTCCTCTTCCTCTCCACCTCTGTCTTTTATGCTGCTGCCAACAATCTTGAGGTGGGCCTCCCACACAGCACCGTGGTGGTTTACTTCAACGGGGAGTTACAAGTGGACCACCAGTTGACAATCCACTGCATCTATGAAGGGCAGAGCATAGCTCAGCGATTGCCTAGATTTACGTGAGAAGAATCAGAATATGACAGCTAACAGGTAGAGTATTTTGTTTTCAATAACAAAAATGAAAGAAAAGAAAAATGTGAACTAACAACAGAGCCGCCATTTCATCAGATTAGTCCAACCATAGCACTCTTCGGAATACACTAGAAGGAATTAAAGTCAGCATTACTATAGTGAGTCCTGTTCGTGGCAGCATTGGTCACAATAGTGTGGCTGTGGAATCAGCCTGGATGTCCATCAACAGATGGAGGACTGAAGAACATGTACCAGATACACAATCACTGGCGGCAATCATCATGCTCAGTGAAACTAGCTCGGCTTGGAAAAGTACTGCATACTTATCCTAGTATGTGGAATCAAAACAAGATGACACAGAAGTAGAATGGAGACCAGTATTTGATACATAGAAGAAAAGGAGACAGGGAGTAAGGGAGGCTAATCGAGAGCTGGAGAAATAGTTATTAATCATATAGCGATGGGATCATGATGATGGGAATGTCTTAGAGTGAAAAGGGGTTCACTATACTCGGTTGGGGGAAATAATAGGCTACAAAATAGTGCATATGGCATTGCTAATTTTTTATTTTAAAAAGTATATTAATCTATGGTGTTATGAAGAAATTATCTAGAATCATGTTCACTTATTTTTTTTGTCTCAGAGTTAAGTGATGAGATCATTTTTCTTTGTTTAATAGTTCTTTTAAGTTTGTGCTATTATAGCTTTTATTCTTGTACTATTATGAAATGTTTCTAAGTGGAAGAAATTAAGAATTGTTATAAGTATTTGAGAAGAGGAATATGTTCATTAGCCTCTTTGTGGTAATAACGTCACAATATATAAGCATCACAAAACATGACACTGTGTAGCAACTATGATTTTATTTATCCATTATCTTCAATAAAAACTGAGAAAAGGAAAATGAAACTGCAGATAAGAGAGACCCACTTATCTCACTGAGTGTTTCTATAATTACTAAAACACTTTCTAGGCTGGGGAGACAGCCTGGCAATCTAAGTGCCTGCTTGGCAAGGGCAAGGACCTGGTTCTATCACTAGTACCACATGCTGTGAAGGTGTGTCTAGCAGGCCCCGAAGTCCTAGTGTGGTGGCACACGCCTGCAGTCTCAGTGCTGGGGAAGCTGAAATAGGAGGATAGCTATGAGACTGAGCTGCATGCCAAATATTTAATTATAGAATTTTTTCCTAGCTTTGTGAAAAGTACTCTTGGTAATTTTACTACAATCACTGTGTCACTTTTGGTAAAAGCCATTTTTATCAAAAGTGTTACTATCCAAGAAGAGATAATGCCTGCTTTCCAATGTTTTCTTCAATTTCTTATTCAGAGTGCTGTAACTATTAGTACTGGGCTGCTTCACCTTGTTGAGTAGGTTACTTTCTAGGATATATATGTGCATACATATACTATAAATAGGCTTGTTTTCCTCATTTCTCTCTTGGTAGGTTCTTTTTTGTAAAGGCACAATATGTTTTTTTTTTGTCTTGGTTTTGTATCCTGTTAATATTTTTTTTATTGAAATACAAATATCAATGAGACAGTTTTAAGATACCTTGACAAGATAGATTTGATAAATTAATACATTGCAAACATAAAGTACATGTGTTGGTATATAAGTCTTGCTCTATCTAGGTCTTAACCATCCAGCAGAAAAGTATAAAAATGAAGTATACATCGCAGGGCCATAATAATAAGTCGGCTATGGTCGACAACTTCTTTGAATAACTCACTATTGTTGTGGAATGCTGGACTGTGTTGGATTGTGTTGTCGAGTTCAAGCACCTAAGTTAGTTGAATGACAATGGAGTGCCCACCTTTGACAGGTGTAGACAAAGGAAGGGGTATAGAAAGGAAGAATCATGATGTGTGTGTATAGACAGTACAGTTGGGATAGATAACGCTGTGCTTCTACATAATCCTATGAGAGGCAAGATTTGCACTCATGGTGGTTGGACAGGATATTATGTCAGTTTCTAGTACTATGGACAACTGCTAGGAAAATAACAAGGTAGACAGTATTAAGTATTGAATCTTTGATGTAATTCAGGTATACGCAAACAGCTACAGTCTCTTAATTTACTGATAAGAGACATATGGTATAATAATATCTGTAAGTATAATATCATGTATGCACCTTCTCTGATACCAAAACATTCTCCTGTTAATATTTTTGTGTGAATTTATCATCTCTAATAATCTTCTGGGGAAATTTTTTTCATTTTGTATGTAAAAGGACATTATTTCTTTTTATTTTTTGTACTTTTAGTACTTAGATTGGACTTGTAGTGATCAACCTGTGTTCAGTCTTCCAAGAGCTTGGCTTACAGGTGCGCACCACCAGGCCCAGTCTCAATGGCCATCTCAGTGCACCCCGAGGGGTGGGGCTCAACACAGCACACTGGGGATCGAATCCTGGCCACTGAATCTGCCTAGGCAGGTGCTTTAATCCACTGAGCTATTTGGCTAGCCCAAGGCATTGGTTTTTTGAGAGCTGGGTTGTGGATCAATTATACTGTGTTCTCTTGTGAACCTAAAGACAATATAACTGTAATTGTAATGGGCTTAATAAACAAAATGATCATTCATCTTAACAAAGACACAAGTTTTAAAAAGCTGCCTCAGTTAGATAAGATGATATGAAACACTTCAGCAAAGAATTAAGGTCCATAGAAAGATAACAGAAAGAAATCAAGGAAGTTGAAAACAAAATTCTATTGAAGTTTTGGCTGTGAAAGTGACCTGTGTAAGTAGAGCCAGAAGAAAACCCAAGGCTGATGCAGGTGACTGTATACTTAGAGATACGTTAAACACAACAACGTATTAGCAGAAATGGATCCAACCAGTGGTACACGATGCAAAGAAACTAACTTAAGATTAATTGGAAATGAAGAAAAATTATAAGACAAGAACTATATAAAAAGCTTGTTGGAAAAATTAAAGCAGAAGAGTTTCTAAGTGTAGAGAAAGCATTTATCAGACAGGGAGTTGAAAGCCACAGTGAACAACAGCAATGGATGAAAAGAACTTCCCACGACACAATATAGTCCAAACCCAAAATTCTAACACAAGTTTAGATTTTCAAAAAGTATTAGAGTGAAACAAAAATTACTTATAAAGATAAAGCCACTCATTTTGTAGCAGACTTTTAACACAAACCTTAACATGTTCCCATGGGCTTGAACCACCAGTAACACAAGAATTTCTTGTACACCCAATGAAATTGTTCCTTTCCACCCTTTCACAGCCATGCTGTGACACTAGTGTTTCAGGGCTTCCCAGCAGAGCACCATGCAAAACACAGTTGAGTTGTGAACATTTAGAATCCAGTAGCGCTTGGAGTGAAGAGTTTCAAGACTTAAAAGAAAAAAACAACTTTCAACAGAGATTAACATATCCTGTAATTCTGTATTTCAAAACTGGTGGACAGATACAAAATTTTCCTGAGAAAGAACATTTTGAGAAATGCATGACTGCCAAGAAAAGACCTAAAAATTTCTCGGGGACATCTTAGAGAGGGATATCAAAGCCAACAATGCTAAAAATGTCTATTAATTGTAGACAATTGTATCGAGTGGTGTGTGAAAATTAAATGTACGGGGGAAAGGAATCAATAGAAAAATAATGCAGTGCTGTGAATAAGTAAATATCTATCAGTAATTACTCTCAATGTGAATAATAAGCTTTTTCTTCCTTCATTTTGGGTGTCAGGTATTTGTCCCAACAATGAGAAACCAGTAACTGAAATACTCCATCACTGGATGAATGACATTCAACACAATGGAGTACTACTGTGTAGTAGCATAAAAGGACAAAACTGATTCACATGTAGAAGAACAGATGTACCTTAAGTCAATATTATCAAGTGAAATAAATCAGACACACTATATCTCATTGTTTCCCTTACATGAGGAACCCAACATGTATATGATACAAAGTAAAAAATGAAAGATATATACTAGGAAACAGGATGATAGTTCTTTTGCAAATGAAAAGCTACCCAAGTTCTTGAGTGAGGCTAAGGGAAAATACAAAGAATGCTGTGTTATCTTGTGAACCACTTCCTGTAATAAATGGAATCAGTACAAATGGCAAACTCAGGGACATCTTAGAATTTAACTTTTTTTTTTTTTAATTTAGTACAGGGTCTACAGGGTCTCACTACAAAGATCACACTCGTCATGATTCTCCTATTTTCAGCCTCCTAAGCACTGGGATTACAGGTTTGCACCACCATGTCTAGTCTCAGTCACTGTCTCAGGGCACCCAAGGGGCAGGGCCAGCATGCCATACGTTGTAAATTTAAATTTTTATAATAAAAAATAATACATAGCATAAGAAATGCTCTGTTTTTCAGAGAGGCCTATATGTTTCTGGGAAAAAATATGAATCTTGTGTATATGAAATGCTGTACATATTTGTTAAATCTGTTTGCTCAGTGGTATGATTCAATTCTAATATTTTCTCGTTGATTGGGTGGGTCTAGCTGATCAGTCTGCAATAGTGAAGTGCTGGGTCTTCTCTCTGTGATAAGATATTCCCATATCTCTTTTGTTTTATTTTCAGTAGGTTTTGTTTAATCAAATTGAGTGAGATAACATTTGATGCATATCCAATTAAGTCTTCCTATTAAGCTGTTCAATTTACAGTGTGTAGTGCCTTTCTCTGTTTATCTGTGTTGGCTTGAAATCCACTGTCTACTTGCTTTCAGGTTCAGTTGAAAGAACTATCATTTTTCTTTCACTTTCAGCTCGTGGTTCTTTCTTTTCTTTCTTTCTTTCTTTCTTTTTCTTTCCTTTGGGTGAAGTATGCCTCTTACAGTCTCTCTCTCCGTTTGTGTGTGTGTATACATACATATATATATATATATTAATTTTATATTTATATCAATTTTATATTTATATTAATTTTAGTACAGGGTCTACAGGGTCTCGCTGCATAGATCAGACTTATAGTGATCCTAATGTGTTTAACCTCCCAAACTCTGGGATTATAGGTGCACATCAGCATGCCCAGTCTCAGGATTCTCTGGGGATGGGTCCAGCATGGTACCCCTGGGTTGGAACCCCAGCCACTGTGTCTGCCTAACCAGGCACTTTAATCCGCTGAGCTATTTGGCCTGCCTTTTTGCAACCTTTATATAGTTTTATTTTTTGATATAACATACCAGTCTGTGTCTTGACTGGGGACTTTATATTCATTATATATGAACAGTATTATCAAAGGTATCTATTGACTCTTGTCATGGCATGCTATTATCTTTTCAGTGCTAATTCCTTTTCTCCTTTTGTTTAATTACTCTCACAGTTAGATGTCTTTTGTTCTCTCAGCTCACTGTCTTTGATTAGAATGTCCTCAAGTATTTTCTTCAAAGTGCTTTTGGCTGTCAAATTGTTTTAGATATGCTTTGTTCTTGAAAGTTTTCATTTCTCTGTGAATTTTGAAGGCTTAATTTTATAGAATAGACTATTGTAAATTAGCAATATGATTTTCTGCTCTGTAAGTTTTCTGTTGTCATATCTGCTGTTAATTTGTTACAGTTGCCTTCATAAATTATATTCCATTTTTTTGTGTTTATCATACTCTGTTTTTATGACATTTTTGACTATGATGGGTTTTACAAAGGTTTTTCTTTTTTCTGGTTCCTTCTTTTCTGAACTTCTTAATACCTGAGTGCCTTATTTTGATCTCTCCATTTTGAAAGGTTTCTGCAATTATTTCAATGCATTAATTATTTACATTGTTAGATTTCTTCTCTGGTATTTCTTTTCCTCCTATAACGCTTAGGCTGGTTCATTTAGAATCATCTCGGAGCTCCTGGATTAGCTTCTCATGGCTTCTTGATCTATTAGACTATCACTGACTAAATGGCCCACTTCATCAGTCTCACTCACAAGTCCTAATATTTCATTGGAAGGCCACATCTACTTTTGCAGCTTTTCATTGTATTTTTCATGTCCAGAATTTAGTTTTGATTCTGTTTTCATAATCTGTATCTCTTTAGTAAAGTGGTTATTAGTATCTTTTGGTACCATCTTTAATTCAGTTAGCTGTGTTTTCCTGTTTGTTGAACATCTTTTTAACTTACTGCTGTATCTGATAATTGACACCCCCTCTCAGTATACTGGATCTTTTGCACTTGGTGGCTTCTTCTTTGATCTTCAAATTTCTTAACTATTTGCTTTATGTTGGAAACTTCCTCTATTTCAGTATCCATGTCATCAATTTCTTGGAAATTCAGATCTGGAGTCAACTTACTGCCTTTTTTCTCATATTTCTAATATTTTTTTTCATTGGGCAGTGAAGATCAGCAGGGGTAGAAAACTTTGTGGCTACTTCAGAGATCTCTGTAGTCAATATAGGTCTTCTTATGGTGTGGCATCGGCTTTGGTTGTGTTTTGACACTTGTATGCTTATTTAACCTACTCAACATTTTGGTTTAAATACTAATCATTGTGTTTCAAGAAGTGAACAACTACCAGTTATATGAGCATCTATTGAACCAATAACACATCAACAGATAATTTAAAACTTGTTTTAAAAATTTCATATTTTTTTCTGTAATCCAGAAAGACAATGATTTAGTCCTAACGAAGAGTGGAATAAGGTATAAAGAATGAAAGAAAGAAAAAAATTAATTCAGAAAGAAGAATAGAAAAAAAGGAAAACAGCAAAGAAAGAGTTTTGGTGATAATATTTTTATACCTGAGTGGAGGGAACATTGGGAGTTAGGTGTTTACTTGTGGGTATACTGGAACATAAGATAGATGAGAGGGAAATATGACAAAATTGAGGGTACCCCTAAGAAGGAAGAAACATGTTCACATGCTGGTAGAAAGTTTGTGTTTAAATCTTCAAAAGCCATTTTTGTTGAGGGTTAATCTGACATGTCAATAATAGCTACTGCAGAAATTAAAGCAATCATTAATTTTTATTTACTATTTCATGTATACAAAAACTTCATATAAGAGGAAGAAAATAAAGACAAAAACCAAAAAATAATAAAGTATTTTGAGCTCATAATATTTGTGGGTGAGAAATGAAGTAAAATAGAAAAGGAAGAGGGTCTTTAAATGGGACTTCAGAGAAGGCATAGGATGGCTGAAGCAAATATGTGACTGACCCCAAAGGTAATTTTGTTAACCCCATGGAATTACCATCAGGATTAGAAAACCTCATGGAGTTAGATAAGAATAATATCCCACATTCTTATATTCTAGATAGCACCCCACAGCCAAATCTGAAAACAAACCCAGATAACACACACACACACCACAAACTAAAACATCCAAGCATGCACAAAAGAACACAAAAATATCCTGTCATCCAAATTTGACCAGAATCTTTTTCTTTCTTATTGAAAGATGTCAAATTGCTATCTCGTAGCTCTCATGGACACCTTAGGGCCAGTGCTCTGTGGCTTTGATTCAGAGGTTGACTGTGTCACCTGCTGCTTTGGCTGGTTTCCTTCCACCAACTTGTTTTCTTGCTTTACAGTAAGTAAAGAGGTTGGGACATCCAGACTAAGTGCTCAGATTATTTCTCATTTCATCTGCAGACAGGGCTTTGCTAGCTTTTACCTGTGTTCAGTGATGCTTTTAACTGTATTGGAGGTAGATAAGTAGGACTGATACAGTACCCAGTCTTCTGCTCTTGGAGTTGCTTCTCTGCTCTCTATCCTGTTGTCCACATTTCCTAATTCTATTCCCACCAGGAGATTCAGGCCAGCAAGCAGGTATCACAAGAGAGGGCTTCCTAACATGCAGACAGTAAGGGAAGTCAAGCCAGTGACTCACTCAAATAGCAACGACTGACATTATTATTATTATTTTATGAATTTAGGGCAGTGAATCCTAGAAAAATGAAGGAAATAGGACACGATTGAGATTGGGTACCTAGATCCACATACTGAAGGAGCTATAAGACAGGAAATTGTCGGGCTTGTAGTGGCTGTGACTTGGGCCATGTAGGAGGTGAATACAAGGAGGTATGTCTGTAGGTGTTATCACAAAAGATGAAGTCTTATAGCTCCTTCAGTGTGTGGGTTTAGGTACCCAACCTATATCCTTTTTCCCTTCATTTTTCTAGGATTCACTGCCATAAATTCATTAAAAAATAATATCAGTCATTACAATTGAGTGAGTCAATGGCTTGATTTTCCCTACTGTCTGCACATGAGGAAGCCCTCTCTTGTGATGCCTACTTTGTGGCCTGCATCTCCTGATGGAGGAGAATTAGGACATGTGGGCAGCTGTTGGTGGCTGTTAGGTTGGGCATTACTTTTGGTCCAACAGGTATTAATACATTGTGTTTCTTTTTGGAAAGGATTTAAACTTTTGTGTTTGCTAGACATGAGCTCTAAATAAAGCCAAGATTAAGAAGCATCTCTACCTTTGTGTCTAACCACCTTGTCACTGGAAACGATCTCTTGGGATTCTCCTTCAAATTGCTTCTCATTTGTGTGTTTAGTTGGTCCCCAAGTGCAAGCATTTGTGAAAAGTTTTGTGCATGTTCTGAGCATCTTGTGAGTACCTCACCATGATATTTTGCCTGAATTTAGTTGATTTCTAGAATATTTATGGCTTCACTTATTTTCCACTTGAAACACTCTAGGTTGCTCTGGTGTCAGGACATCTTTCTTTGGTTCCCAATAATCTATCTTAGGTGCATTGAATGATGTGAAATTGAAGTCTTATAGGAGGAGATGCAGCCAGTCTGCCATTCCCTCCTGCTGTCATAGTGACAGGATTGAAGGTGGTCACGTGGTATAGTCAGATCAAGCAAACAGTATGGAAAAAGAGTTGTGAATGTAGATGAAATCTTCAGAAATCTTCATTTTTCCCTTTGAGAAAAAAAATCACAAAAGTGGGGAAATGATTACAGGACAGAAGTACAGCTGAAGGATTTTGAGATTATTTGAGCCTATTATCAAAAAGTCTGAAGCTAGCTTATTTCCTTTGTCCTGAATTCATTTACTGCATTTTTCTATCTTTGAATTATGTAGCATATGATACAACTTCTTCAGTAATGTTTAAACATGAGGTGTTACAAGAATTAAAATATTATTTAAGATCTGGGCATTCATTTTTGTATCAAAAATAAGTTAACTTTTTGTAATCACATAGTTTTTGAATTCATCTCTTTAGCATTTATATTCTGTTTGATGCAGTCAAAGACTTACATCTGTGCATATGTCAGAGTCACAAACATGTATCAAAAATTTAAATTTTTTGATCTAATTAATCCTTCCATATCTGCTTAATGTGAACTACTTTGCTTTTTCTCCAACATATATATCCAAGGAAAATAACTGACTAAACATTTTGTAAGTTGTACAATTTAAGAAATCCCATATATCCAGCATTCGGGGCATAATAAAGAGCTGCATGTTATGGATAATTTTCGCTGTTGTTCCATAGAGAGGTATCAAGGTCAGATCAAAGACACTTTTATTCTCAGGTTGTTGGCAGAAGAACAAATTCTATGATGACAATTTTCTTTCTTTCTTTGACCTCTAAACCTCTGCATTTCTGATGAATGACACGCTAGCAAATGACGCTTGACATATTGGATTGTTTGAAATTATTAGAGAAGAATAAGTTCAGAAGTACTTTGGAAGTATATGAGATTTCCACTTGAAATTATTTCAGAAAAATGTATTTAGTTTCTAATAAATAATTCATTTTTTAATTGATTATTTTTTACAGAGGGATCCATTTATGTTTCAAGAAGTGTAAACAAAAGCGATGAGTGAGAGATTAATAGACATAATCTGCAGTTTACACTGATCAGTTCTCCATGGATTTTTCCCATGGATTACTGAACAGCTGCAAAATTTGCACAATAACACTCAACTCTTCTGTTTGGTGATCAGCTTTATTTTAGCATTGTTTTCCCTAGAAATAATAATGTAACATAGCATACTTTAGTCCTCAGTTTATAACTTCACATAGAATGCTAAACCAAAGGAAAGCAACAGTCTAAATTTACAAAGAGGCTAACACGGAAATCGAATCTGACAGTGAGATACCCCATTCGTAAATAAACTGGTTCATAATCCAGTAAAAGCAAGGAAGCTTTAGGGAAATGGTATACCGAGGTAATATAGCTCTGACCTGTAAGGTGATGAGCACAGCAAGTTCATGCTGCCCCAAATCAGAGGGTGGATCCTAAGAAACAACGGAGGTTAAGCAGAAGAAACTATTATTGAGAGAGAGACAGACAGAGACAGAGACAGAGACAGAGACATACAGACAGACAGACAGGCTGAGGCAAAGTGAGACAGAGAGAAAATGAGAGAGAGACAGAGAAAGAGACAGAGAAGGAGAGACAGAGAGAAAGAGAGGGTCAGAGAGAGAGAGAGAGAGAGAGAGAGAGAGAGAGAGAGAGAGAGAGAGCTCCAGAGAATCAGGATGGCTCCTGCAAGTAGCTTACCAGTGAGCTCTCCTGTCAAAGCAAGATTTATAAGGCAAAATCATGAGATAGCTACATCAAAACTATGATTAGCCAATAAGATTGCAAGTGTAGCCACTGAGGTGTTATTGATCTCATAGTAGGTATACATGGAAAGAACAAAGAACTTTTTAGCAAGGGATGGATCAGGAGGTCTTGCTTACCCACCTTGGTCACTGATGTCTATCTAGAATTTATTGAGCCAGGTGATATACTCTTTAATTTATAGCATGATCTTTAATTTAGTGTTATCCCTTGGGAGGCAGGTAGGCCTGGTTTTTCTGTCTTTATTTTGTGTCTAGCCTTCCACAGCTGTGCCTCCAGACACCTCCAGAAGAATATGTTCCTTTCTTCTGTATTGATGCCCTGAAGGATCTAGCCCCATCTGACTACCTATATAATATTTCTACATAGTTTATCTGTCAATAATGATGAGATCTAAGTTATACCTTAAGTACAAGTTTGGAATGGAATGTGTTTCATAAAATAGAGTGACATGAAGTGTAAGCAAGACATGTTTGGGAATCAGAGATAAAAACCTGATAGAGCAAAATGAGCATGCATGGAAAAAGTGGATCATAATCTGGATTTTAATCTGGATCACAATCATAGTGGATCCTAATCAGAGAGCTCAAACCCATAGCCAGTTATGTAAGGCACATTACTGACAGGTAGTCAAAAGGTTTTGAATTTTTTCCTGGAGTTAGTAAATCATTTTTACATTGTTTTTAGGCATTTGTGGATAGCCATTGACAAAAATGTCAAGATGGCATGAATTCCATGAATTGGCTTGCCTTCTAGAAAATATAATTAGAAAACATTTGCAAAAGCTTTTTCATAAGGATAGTCAGTGCCAAACTGACTAAATGGAGTGGAAAGCGGTCAATGTGCTATTCTCTTTGACTGCTCAGAAATGATAGAATTAAATTCAACTTCACTTTCCAAATATGCTTCTGTGACTGAAAGAAAAACTATATTTATCTTACTGAATAGTTGTATTTCTTACTCAATAGCTGTGTAGAGGTTTTGTGCACACAGGCCAGGAATGAAGGGACACCAGTTAAGCAAAAGGTAACAGTGTTGGGAAGGAAGAATGAAAGATCTTTTAGTTTCAGTTACTTGAGAGGAAGGAAACTGATAGAGACCACAGCACCTTTCAGCAATCAGAGGACACTGTGATAATAAAAGTATTAAAACTCTTAGTTAAAAGAATATTCTGACACAGTCTCACCAAGCAAATACTGGGCAGATGGATATAAGGCACTGCACTAAGGCTGAACAGAAACATCACAAAATAAAATAAACTTGTGACCTATTCATTTCTTCTGGTGAGCACTGACTCACGGCATCTCAAGAAAAATATTGTGTATAGATGGATGCTGTTATTGAAGAGAGCAGAGAGGTGTGGAGAGATGGAAGTGTTGGGCTTTGTCAATTGGCAACTTAAATGTAGGTACAGTATGGTTGTTCATAGAGCTCAGCAGGAGAGATGGTTCAGTGGTTTAAGAGCCTGTCTGGCAAGCACAAGGACCAGGGTTGTATCCCTGGTACTATCATGCCAGCCACCAAAACTGGGAATAGTGGCACATCCCAGTACTGGGGAAGCTGAGACAGAAGATTACTGTGAGTCCAAACTGTGTAGCAATACCCAGTACCAAATCAATCAATCAATCAATCAATAGTTTTAAAAATCAGCAGATGCCCAATAATCTAGGAAAAATTATTCCTGGGATACCTGCTTGTTGCCTAGACCCTTTACTGACCTCTTCAAAACCCAATAAAATCCTAGACTATCTTGAGACAATCTTGATTTTTATCATTCCAATCTTCCCAAAATCTTTTACGAGCTCTCTCATTGGCTGTCCATAACTATGTAGCATGGCAGATACACTACTGAGTCTCTAAAGGAGCTGGAAGCCTAAGGGTAGCAAAGAATATTCAAGTCCTCATGCTTCAGGCTTTATAAGCATTATAGGTATTTTTCTGTCACAGATGGATATTTTAAGAGCTAATCACAGCAATGAATTCTTTCCAAGTATTACACAGAGAAGATTTCTGAAAATTATTTTACTGAGTGATTTGCCCATCTAAATCAATTTTCTATTATACTTGCTTTGTTGTGTTTAACCTAAATCTTAAGCCAACGTATACAGTTACCACAATGCCAGCATTTTATTCTAAAAGCATATTTAATGTTATTGTAGATTAAAAGAGTTATTGACTACACACTCTATAAAAATCTCAGTTACTATGGATATATAGATAAAAACTAATTTGTCCAGAAATGCAATTCTAGAAAATATTATTTCATAAGTAAGTCATATAAAGATGAAACTGAGTTAGGTAGGAATGGAGAAATTCTTACAATATGTAGATGTCCTAGGGGATCAATTTTAAATACTGGTTCAGCCAATAGCTTGGATCACTCTTATCTTCAACTTGATAATGAAAACTCCTATATCAGATTTGAAAATCAGATTATAAGATGGGAAAATCACTGAGCTTGAGGTACTAAAAAATATGGGGGTGGAAATCATATATGACTAGGTTGAAACCTTAGATAATGTTCCGAGTATCCTTAGATATAGCAATTGATAAAACAGTCTCCTGAATTATGGATTTCACTGTCTATGAGAGAATTGAAGCGCTACATAAATAACTGTGTCTGGTGGTGGTAAGATTTGTTAAGAAAAAAAAAAGTAGATTTGGGAGTAGAGTCTGCTGGAATATTTTAGATAGTGTGCCAGAGTATCAGAAAACTGTCCTTGACAAAGGTGACACTGGGACAAAAACCTTAAAATGTAACAAAGTCCTAAAACATCTGGCAAGAAATTCCTAGGGAGAGGAGGATCAAGAGAGAGGTGCAGAATGCGACTGAATTCTCCAGCCTGCTCACCGTCAGCTTTCAACAAAGATGAAATAACCTCTCACATGGTCATTATCACATGCATGAGTTCAAAAGCTATTTATTAGATGAAAGATGATAAAAACCAAAACTCCTAGTTTTTGCAACCAATGATACTTCAAAGAATTGAGTCCAGCACCTCAATATTCAGATAGGAAAATTGTCTAGTGCAAAGCAAGTTTATTGATAGAATGGGATCCAAACTGGAAATTAGGGGCCTTCAAACCTAGAGAGTTTGCCATGTACCCGAAGAAAGAAAAGAGTGGTCTCTGAAGTTTTCTTGATATAGCATCTAGCTTAGTACTGAATGTGAAGCTGTTAAACTTGTGCATCTTGTTCAAAATGACATTGAATTCAGATGCTTTCTGTTATTTTCTCTATGAAATAGCAACGACATTGTATTGAGCCAGAAAAGCCTATTTTCACCAAGTAAAAGTGCCTTTAAGTTAGGCTCCCAATATGAGCAGCATTGAAAATATGTGAGGAAAATTGTTCCCTATTTTTTGAAGAAACTTGTGTTATATTTTTTTAAAATTGCTCAGTATGTTCCCATCAACACTCCAGGAACATTTACATCGACTGAGGCTGACCTTTTGCTTGTCTTTCGAGTTTCTGAGATGTGAGCCATTGTGCCAATTTCTATTCTTTAGTCATTATTTGTGTTTTGTGCATTTGTTACATCTTTCCTGGCCAGGACCTTTGCGTCATCTGGCTCTGCTAGAGACCGATTATCCTAGCCCAGCACCCTGCCTTCTGTGCCTGCGCTGGGGTGTTGGTGCTACCGCACTGCTGGGACTCATGGGAAATGTTAGCCTGCTCTTCTTTCAACAGTGCTTTTCCAGAAAAGTTCGCAATGCGTCTCTGTGAGTATATTATGCACATAGTAAGTGATGTGAGTATTTCTGAGCAGTTAATAAATACATTCTTATTAATAAAAATCTATTTGCTCTTATTAACAGCTTTGTGTATAAGTTTGTACATATCTTAAAAGGAAAATAAAACAAATGATGGTAGTTTGTTTTGGGTGAGCTAAAAAGGGCAATTTAACTCTTAACGAATTCCCATCCTAAGAATAATACCATCATACTCAAATTTCATTTCTGGGGACACAGTATTTTGTGAAGAGAGAAGGCATGTGTAAAAGAAGCAGATGCTTTTAAGAACTAATTCATGTTCTTCCCTATTCCTATTGTAGAAATGACAATATGATTTCTAATAATGTATCACTTTTTCATCATTTTTACTCTTGTTCCTAGAAGCTTCTCATCTGTGATCAGGTTTTTCAGTGACTAAAGATAAGCCCAGATATTTTTCTACTTCTTCCATTAATACACAAGGTTTAATAACTCTCTACTGAATCTAGGCAAAGATCATGACTACTTACCCAATAGAAGAACATGGACATTGTGCCATACTGTTCGCACACCACGGTAAAAGACTTCAGCAGCTTCTGTCATCTGTGTCTTGGATACTCTAGGGCCCTGCAACTGTGCTCCAAGGAAACTCTGTAGCCTGACCAAAAGCCCCTTGTAGAAAGGAACGGAGGTGTCAGACAGACCCACCTGAGCTCTCAGCTGACGGCCACAGCAAATTCGTTAGGCTCAGTGAGCCCATCTTTGAGTGGACACCTTTCAGCTTCCTGCAAAGTGACTGGTCCTGAGCTTGCCAAACCAAATCTCATACAACTGACAGGCTAACTAGATAATGATTATTAAACCCACAAATTTGAATGCTAATTTATACACCAGAGCAAGGCCCTTTTGAAAAAGTTCTACAGACCTGTCAGACATTTTGTGGAATGTTTAGAATTTATCATTGTAGGGGAAGACAGTTTCTAGGCAGGGAAATAGAAACTGTCTTAAGAAGAAACAGAGACTCATACTAAAAGCAGCTTCTCCCCTGTAGGTAGACTCTGGGAGTAACTGAAAAGACAAAAAGGAGAGAGAAACTAGACAAAGAGAGGTGCCAGGTAACACAATTGCCACATGAATTTAGGAAAGAGCTAAGAAGGCAAGAAGGAAACCAGAAAAGTAAAAGACTAGGAAAACCAGCCCCCTGTACTTGCCTCTGTTAAAAGGCAAAGGAGATAGAGGGGGCAGCCACCCCAAGGACTTGTATTTAATGTGTAAAACACACTTCTACACATATAAATTGGCATGTGTGCTCTCACTGTAACTGCACTATATTATTGCACCAGGAACACACATATTCCCCTTACTTAATCATTACCTCTAAGTTATATACATATATTTTTATAAGGCTTCTCCTGGTGCTTATCAGTCACAAAGGGACGGGAAGAAATCAAATGGCCAGAGAGAATATAAACAGAAGAGTTGAACTTTAGAATCAAAAATGACCACAGAGTTAAAAGATGGCAACAACCTCCAAGTGCCCCAATGGAGAACAGAAGAAATCACCAGGGCTAAATAAGTTAGGAGCAAAACAAATAAATAAATAAAATAAATAAATAAGTTAGGAGCTGAGGACAAAAATTCAAGGACAGAAATTGATGGTGCCTACTTCTGACGGTCTCTACATTTTGTGTAGGTTTTTTCTTCTTTTTTCTCTTATTAACTTTATTGAAAAATCAATAATTGTATAGCATATTAAAATTGTAGATAAATGTCGAAATGTGAAAGATATAAGATGTAGACAGAATGAATTTTAGAGAACTGTTTCTTAAATGAACAGCTTTCACACTGTCCTTTCTCCACTCCTTTCTAAGTAAACTTCTTTTATTTTAAATCCGCCTTTTTAACTCATGCTCTTGATAAGTTCAAGATCTTTGCAATGTGTCTTTTGAGGAGCTGTGCTTCGCCCCTCCCCCAACCTCCACAATCCCCTCAAGGGCCAAGCGCATTCACCCAAAGCCCCTTCCCATGTGCTTCAGTATTTTAAAATTTATTTTTATTGATGTAAAAGCATAACAATTACATTATGAATGTGGTTTGAAGTGTTTACATATTGAATAATATTTATGTCAGGCTTAATATATCTGTCTGTTCGATCATTTCTTGGTGGTAGAAATTTAAAGTACTTCCTGACATTGGAGGTATACAGTATACTATAGTAATCTGTAGTTATCCTACAGTTAATTGTAGCTCTCTTACAACTGTGTATAAGTAACCACATATCTCATCATCTCAGTGATAATAGGATGATTTCATAAAAAAAGCACAACTTATATAATAATTTGTAAAGTGTCCACAAGATGGAAAGTACAGAATATACTGACTACCCTTCTATTGTAGCTGGCAGCTCTAACTTGTATAGTTTAAATGAAGTCTGACCAGATAGCTCAGTGGATTAAAGCGCCTGCTTAGGCAGATGCAGAAACTGAGCTTTGATGCCTGGCATAAAGTGCAGCGGCGGATCTGCCCCCAGAGCATGTTGAGAAGGCTAGTGAGATTAGGTGTGGTGGTACGCCTGTAACCCCAGCTCCTGGGAGGCTGAAAATAGGAGGATCACTATGAGTCTGATCTGTATAGTGAGACCCCATAGACCCTGTACTAGATACATAAACAAGTTAAAAAAAATCGGGAATATACATTTTATATTGCATTAGCTACTAAGAAAAGTGCATCATGTAGTGCATTGTGTTATGTTTTAGAGTAATTATTTTACTCCATGACTAATTGGTATGTTCTTTAAAAAAATTAGCTGGGGAGATGGCTCAGGAGAACAAGCGCTTGCCTGGCAAGTGCAAGAGGCTGAATTCCATCCCTAGTTCTGTCAAAAAAGAAAAAATTAAGTTTATGTGAACTATATGTCTTCCATTATAACTGTTACAGAGTATTCTCTGTATTGTAGGCATATCTGTTCTGTGACATAGTAACATTTCTGTGTACATACTTACTATTTCCTTGTTAAAATATGCCCAAATATTTTAGAAGATAATAACATAATAAAATAAAGTTGGAGGAGTATTACTCTTGCCAGTTGCAACCAGCTAAATGATGAATAAGGTAGTGAACATGTAGATTAACTTCCAACTGATATATTTTGGTTATATCTCTGGAATAACTCTAAATGGTAATATTGTGATTTTTTTCAGGTATTTTTGTTGCATATTACTTGAACCTTGATCCCTATTTTCTACTGTTCATGAAAATTACTTACAAAGAGTTTATAAAGGTGGAAGAAAAAAATAAAACTTAAACAAATTAATATCATATTACTCAAATGAATTTAAGGTCGGTAGTGAAATCATTAAAGTGTACTAAC
>PVKA01007987.1:39017-51688 GCA_004027165.1 Ctenomys sociabilis
AAAAAAAAAAAAAAAAAAAAAAAAAAAAAAAAAAAAAAAAAAAAAAAAAAAAAAAAAAAAAAAAAAAAAAAAAAAAAAAAAAATAAAGTGTACTAACAACATGCTATTAATATAGCCTGACAAACTGGATGACATTGATGTCTTAAATTCTCTATAAAATCAAATGAAAAATAATGGGGGAATCGTGGTGGAAACAAGATGAAACTATCTTCTACAACTACCAGGTGATTCAAATAGCAATATAGAAAAATGTCCTAAAACAAGCGAAACTGGGTCTCCTAATTTCCCTGAGTTCTACTCCCTCTAGCTCTCCATGCAGTAAAATAACTGAAGACTCCATAACATGAACAGAACAATGCAACAGGCACATGGGTAAAGAGTGTATCCAGAAGGCAAATGAATATGTGAAGAAATGCCATCTTATTAGTCATCAGGAGAATATTAATTAAAGCCATAAAATGACTCCCATTAAAACTCAATGAGATTGAAGCTGAATAGATAGATAACATTAAAATAGGTGGGCTATAGTGCCACCAGCATCCTCATGGTCTGCAGGTCCTGGATGGAGTCTGTATAGTGTTGGGTTTTTTGTTTTTTTCTCTCTTTAGTAAGCATTTACTAAAGCTAAACATACATTTTGATCTCTATTATGGGCCAATGACAATACTGCTTATAGATTTTTAAAAAAGAGATTGATCGTAAATACCCAGATTCAGAGATAGAGTTATACTGTATTTACAAAATGACAAGTTCTCATAGTAATATCAGTTGTGATAAGCCATACCAGCAACAACCCAAATATCCACCCACCGTGATATGGCATATTTATAAAAAAGATATTTTACCTATTTCAAATTACTGCACAATGAATAAAATAGCCAGGACAAATCCCAAGATATAATGTTGAATATGAAATACAAGGTGAAAACCAAATAAAAACAGTTTTTACTGTTCCATTCCATTAACATTTCAGAGTAGAAAAAAAAATTAACAGAAATCAAATCGCATGCAGGCTACCTAATAAGGCTGTGATGAAAGGATACAAGGGATCTTTTCAGACATTTAAAAAGTAAATTATCTCAGTGCTATTCAGATTGTTCCAAGTCATAGCAAAGAGAGGAGAACATTTAAATTATTCTGTGATGGTGTCATTACACTGATATAAAGCCCTAGAAAGACTTCACAGAAAGAGAATATACAGCCCTCGTGAAAAGCAAACCCAACTATAAAATGAAGTATTAGCACCAGAGCCCAGAAGCACATTAAAATTGCAAGCTACATAATTAAATTGAATTCATACCAGAAAGGTCAAAATGGTTCAAAATTAGAACTCTTTCAATATCAAAATTATAGTTATTGAATGTGAATGAATGAAAGTGTAAAGGTCTGCTTTTTGGAAGACATAATAGGTATTTTTTCCTAAATCTATTACTACAGGTATATCAATCACAACCAAAATTGTGAGCAAGCTTTGCTTAATTAGACAATTACACTTTTTAAAAATTCTAGTAACAATAGTTTTGAAAACTCTGAAAAAGACCAAGGATGGAAATAAAGTAGATGGAACTGCTTTAATTTACCATGGACATACAAAATAATTTATTATGTGTTTTACTTTGATATTCAAAAGTAGAATCTATATTCTTTTTCATTCAACCTTTCTAGGCTATATATCAAGAGAGTGTTACCTTCACATAAAAATTTAAACATGAAAACAATTTAATCTCAGAGAAAATAATACTTCTGATAATTTTTCCATTTTTTATATTGTATTCTAGAAAATACTTGGAATAGTTTATCGGGCCAACCAAATAGCTCAGTGGATTAAAGTGCCAGGTGCAGGGGCCAAGGGTTTGATCCTTGGGTCTGCCATGCCAGTCCCGCCCCTGGGAGGTGCTGAAATGGCAACTGAAACTGGGCGTAGTGGCACACGCCTATAATCCCAGCTCTTAAGAAGCTGCGATGGGCACATCAGTATGAGTCCAATCTAGTAGTGAGGCCCTGAATATCCTGTAGTCCCTTCCTTAAAATACAAAAGAAAAGAAATATTTTTATCTTTACATAAAAGCCTACTAAATATAATTACTGAATAAAACACAGAAGAAATATATATAGGAAGGATTTTCAACCATAACATAAAAGAAGCAGAAAAAAAATTCAATTTAACCACATTTTTGTGAAATAAAACTCAGATATGCAAAGAACTTGTGAATCAAACCTCAGATATTAAGTAAAAACTGTCAACTAAAACAATTGAAAAAAATTCATATTTACCATGGCATGATCTTATAAATATGAGCAATTATAATAGTTTTGTTACACACTCAAAAGAAAAATAAGCAAAGACATGCACATTATGTTCACAGCATGACAAACACAAGTGAAAACAAATTAAATACATTTATAATAGAAAAATGCAAACCAAACCTGAAATAAGATACTATTTTTAAACTATCAAATAGACTAACATTGAATACTTTGTAAGTACAGTATCATTGAAGATACTTGAAAATAGATATTTTGTTATCTTCCTTACAGTGAGAAAATAAATATATTTAACCAACAAGGAAGTTGAGCTTTATCTTTTAAAATCACGAATATACTTTGACTCTAAAATTTGTCTTTCCACATTCCCAAAGTTATATATGCATGTTTGTGAGAATATTACTCATTCTTATGATACTGGCACATGTGTACAACTCCTTATTTGAAACTTTGGGAAAATATTTTTGGAACTAAATACTGTGTTCATTTTTAGGAGAATACCATATATGAAGTAGCTCACCATACATGACTGCTTCTGCAGTGTTCATGGTAGCTGGAATACATCATTGGTGCATGCAGAGTCCTGCTTGTCTCATATTCCTTTCTTTTTATAGTCACTGACTTCATGAATAATGGAATAAATACAGATTAGTGTTTCTCAGATACAAAACATGCTAGGAGCACCCAGAGCCTTATGCAAACACAAATTGGTGAGTCTCAATTTCATAGCATGTAGATCAGCAAAAGCAGGACAAGACTTTTCGGTTTACATTTTATCTGGTGATAGTGATACTGATGCTCGTGATTCAAAGATCATATTTGGAAAACAGTGCTGGAGATTATATATGAATTTCCTTTTATCAATTGTGTTGTTCAACACAGTGATGGAGCAAAAATACTCCATTTTTAAGGAGAGTCACTTAAGTTCACTTAAACTATAGATAAACTCACTCTCTCCCCTCCTCCCATGTAGCTAACCACAATACCAGTTAGAGAAAGCTAGAGTTATAGAAGAGGAACGAATTGTTAGTTCAACTTGTGGAACAGGGCAAACATTAAACAACACTGCCCCGTGACAGGCAGATGGTCAGCGTAGGCAATGTAGCCCCTGTGGCAATCTTATACGATTCCTGAAAATGAGGCAATGTGATTACTATGGAAACCTGAAAAGTATATAACATGGAAACAAAGTTCAGGCCAGTATTGATAATTTCATTGTACGGTCACTAGCATGCAATAAGAGTACCTTGTTCCCTTGAACTTGGTCTCTTTTGCAGGGCTTACCTTTGCTCACTGTCATCTCCTGCTACAATAGTGAATCAGTGTGTTCATCGTGCAAGCTACTTTAGGTTGGATACCTGGAGGTATATCTAGATCAAGTGTCACAACTGACCAAAACACATTGTTATCTTATTGAAAATTATTATGGATGACCCTATTAAAATTTTCTGGGGCTAAGCTCTCATCAGTATTAGTTCCTAGTAAATTTTTTATTATGTAAATAAACTACCATAATCTCTTTTTCACTGGTAAAAGTATGTTAAATTCAGAATTTACTTGATCATTTATTCCTGCATCTTATGAAAAATAGTAGCATTCACTCAAATTCTGCATTATTTAGGTAATCATTGCTGTTTTCCCTTCACTTTTCTAAAGTTTTGGCTGCTTAACTTCAATGTGAATGACAAGTTTATTATTGTCTCATGATTATCTTTTGCTGCAGGCATTTTGAAACATTATTGCTAGTTTAAGGTTGTGTAAAGATGTTCTTAATATTTTTGTTTAAATGCATTTAGTCCAGGGTCTACGTTGGTTTTAGCCAACGTAATCCCAAGCACTGGGATTACAGGTACACACAACCACACCCAGGCTGCAATACCATCTCAGCATGCCCTGGGGGCAGGGCCAGTATGGCACTCCAGGGATCAAACTCTGGTCCCTGTGCCTGCCTGAGCAGGTACTTTAATCCCCTGAGCTATCTGGCTGGCCCTGAGACTTTCTGAATATTGATTTTTCAACATAATTCAAAGCATTACCTATACTACAAGTGCATCTACAAAATGAATTTTTGAGGAAATATTGGATTTTTCAACCTTTATTATTGACAACATACTTACTAGATATTTCTTCAGTATTGTTTATTTAAATATTTTTTCATTAAGCATAGAGATCACAATTTCACAAGGTTGCTTCACAATTCAGGGAGTAGCTATGGAAATGGGTCACAGGTTTCTGCAAATTCTGCAAAAGTAAATAATTATTGTCAGTTCAGACTATTGTCTATTTCCACTCCTCTGTAATCTAAGTATTTGTGCTTTCTCCCAAATACTCTATGCTGAAATCCCGAGTGCTGCTATTAGCAGGTGGGACTGTGACTAATGACGAGGTCAGGAGGTCAAATCATTCCTGAATAGATTAGTGCTCCTGTGACAAAGACCTCTGAGGGGAGCCTTAGCTTTTCCAGGGTGTGAGTTCAGAGCATGGTTCCCTAAGTGAGCAAGAACTGTCCTGTAATGACATGGAGCTTGCTGTTGAGCTGTGAAATTCCCAGATTCCAAAACTCTGAGAATTAAATTTCTGCTGTTTAGAAGTTTTTCAGTTTATAATAATAAACCCATTTAATAGTAAGTTTAAACTTACAGACTTTCCTGTTCAAACTAATACTGTAGAGTATGGCAAACTCCAACTTCTCCTATTTCACATTATGTCAGATGCTATCAAAACAATCAAGAGAAGCTTTGTAATGTTGCTGGAGAGATGCTGGGAGACACAATTAGTCTTAGTTAGGGGGATGTGCTTATATGCCTCACAGTCACTTCCGTTTTTCCTAGTCACTGCAGATCTCCATCTTGTAGGAACTGCCTTCAGAAATGCACCTCAGAGTGCGTTACTGTTAGTCACTGCCCCAAATACAAGAGCAGAGCCTTTGTGACATCCATATGATGCGTAAAAAGCAACAGAGAAATCTGCCCAAACTTCACAGAGGTTCTGAAGTTCACATGGCCTTGCTATGAATGAATTCAACAGCTGCAGCAGAACATCTAATGGAGGTAAATGCAGAGTGGAAAGTTGGAGTGACCAATTTAAAGTACTTACTTTGTAACCATTACTTAACACTAGGCTCACATTTCTTTGTTCTTTTCACAATCTTTAAGTTTCACGTAAACCTATCCATTTAAGCGTTGGGCTTTGGGGAGAGACATATTTAGAGTAAAGTCTTAGCTCTATTACTTAAGGGCTCAGTGGGTGGGGGCTGCTTCTTTGCACATTATGAACTTCACATGAGGAACTTAACGAATTGATGTATTGAGCAGCCACTGACCACGTAAACAGCAAGTGCAGGAATTAGTTGGGCACAAGCCACCAGCTGAAGGAAGGTCTGACAGGTTGAGGAGTAATTGAGCAAAGCGGATAATGTTAGTGAATGCCAATAGAAGGCACTGTTTTCCTTGATATAACTGGCAACTTACCTGACAACTCTAAGCTAGGGAGTGCCATACTGTGATTATATTGTATTCCTACAATGGTTTACAGTATGCCACCAGGCAACACTATAGTCATTACACATAGCTTTGTTTTTAAAAAATATTTATTTATTCATTCATTTATTTATTTGGAACAGGCTCTCACCACGCAGCCTAGACTCACAGTAATCCTCTTGACTCAGCCTCCCCAGCACTGGGCTTATGTACCACCATACCCAGTTTCCATGGTATGCTCAGCATCCAGTAATGGGGATCAAACTGGTCCTTTTGCTTGCCAGGCAGGCACTTAGACCAGCAAGCTATTTTCTCAGCCCTATGTGTACTTTAAAAAATAAAGATGTAGCCCTCCTAAAACCCTATCAAGATATGGTCATTATCTCCAATGTAAAATTTTGGAAGTCAAAACTTGGAAAAACTATATTTCTGCAGTTCAAGAAGACAGTTTGGTGAAGTGGGTTGAGACTCAGCTCTTCCTGACTCCAAATCCTCCCTGGAGGAGTGCTCACCCAGTTTCCAGGTGGCGGGAGTCGAATCACCTTACAGACATCATCATTAAAAGGAACATCTCAGTCATCTGGGTGAACGTTTTTGGAAACCTCTTGTCAGCTCTCCAAATTTTTTCTGTGGGGAAAAATTTAGACCAGCCTTTTGAATTGAAGACATTTTAAAATGCTTTGGCAGTTGACTCAGTAAGGAAAAGGTGTTCTTTGGCAGTTAAATTATAGTGTCGCTTTTTTGCAAAAGTGGTGGTATTTTAGAATGGCTTATTCTAAGGGAATATTTTCAGAAAGTAGAAAAACAGAATTAAATTCCTTATGTCATGAAGCTGAACTACAACCTTGATGTGCTTCTAAAATATAACTCAGCACTAGAGATATTTATTTGTCCCAATAAGATCATGACATATGTGAGAAAAGAAGAAAAACATTCAAATTCTTAAGACACTATATATTTCAAGCCTTATTTAAATCTTCAGATTATTCATACACATAAGTTCTGTTTTCCTTAATTTCTTCTTTTTCTATGTCCCTAGCATTTACTCTGAGCTATGCTTTTTTGAAATAAATACAAACACTAAGTCAGATCAAATTAATCATATTTACTATGAAAATTTAACTGATCTAGAAGTCCTTTCATCTGTTAAAGGACTCCTTTATCCTTCTCAATAATGTTAAGTCAAACTTTCTTGTGTCTTTTATCTGAAGTGCCTGAATGCCTCTGCAGCATCTGAGATACTTGTCTAATTTTCTACTTCAGGTTTTTTTTTTTAGAAATTTTTAAGAGTAGATGTTAGCTGTGGGCAAATCAGCTAAAATAAGTTATGTTTAATGCAATCAAAGATTTTACTTTTTTTTTCTTTTTCTTTCTGTTTTTTTGCAGAACTGGGGATTGAAACTCAGGCCTTTGTGTTTGCCAAGGAAGTGCCTATTCCACTGAGCCATCTCCCTGTCCCCTCAGTCAAATGTTTTAGTGCTGGCATTATCACTCTTATAATTCTAAAAGACAAGGAATTGAAATGCACTATCTAATGATATATCTTCTCTTAAAGAAAGCAGACAGTGCCTCAGATCTTCTAGTCCTATTGTGTCAGAAGTTGGTAAAGGTAGATCTGTACCACTAGGTGTAGAAAGGTAGTAGAGAATGGAAGGGTTTCTTTAGTCTCTATTCTACCTCTTTTTCTAATTTCTCCTTCACTTAATCATACCTGAAATTTTTTCCTGCTTTTGTGATATCAGGAAAATTACTTTCCCATTTATTTTATTCTCATCTCTCAATAAGATTTGATTCCCTGCTGATTGATCTCACATATTTGCTCATTCAGTAATACTTTTTCTTTAGTTTTATCCTGTATGATTTAACCCCCAAACATTTGCATTTAGTCAGCCAAATATTGGGAGCTGAGCAGCATTAAAGAGAGCAAAACATTGGTCAGTTACTGATTCATCAGTGCCTGAGTATTTTCACTTCTCCAGGCAACCAAAACCAGTAATACCAGTGTGTGACATTAATGTGCATATGTATTTGATTATTTGTAAAATGTTACATGCAAATGCAAATAAATAACACCAAATAAAGTTTAGGAAGGAATCCACATTAGTCTGAAAGATTCAAATTCTGTTAAATACTGAACATGTAAAGATTTGTTTTACTGTAGAGAGGGAATTTTTTAGAATACCTGGTCCCTTAAATTGCTCCACACTTCTAACAGAAGGTCACCCAATTACTTTAACAGTTTGCTAGATGCAAATACATTTATTATGCTGGATATTATACAAAATGCAGAAATTATTTTTGACTCAAAGACAACATGCTCATTTGCTGCATATTTCAATATAAGTTAATTTTAAAGAAAGTAGTGTTTTGACAATAAACTTTATTTTTGTGCATGTGTTTTAGGGAAGGGTGTACAGGGTGTTCAGAGTCTCACTACTAGATCGGACTCATAGTGATCCGATCAGATCAGATATCCGATCAGCATATCTGTTTATAACCTCCCAAGAGCTTGTATTACAGGCGTGCATCATCACGTCCAGTCTCAATTGCTATCTCAGAGCAATCTGAGGCATGGCCAGCATGGCAGGCCTGAGGATTGAACCCCTGGCCCCTGCACCTTCTTGCAGGTAAACTTCTAACATGGTTGAAATCGCACACTATTGAAATATGTACTAAAAAGACAATGGCTGTAATATCTGTGGGTGATTGAAGGCTAAACCCTAAAAGGTATCCTCTAGGGCTTTCTATGCAATGAAATTCTGTTACTAATCACATGTGGGTATTGAACACTTAATATGTAGCTAGTTCAGATTTAGAAGGTCATGTGTGCAAACTATTTTATTGGCTTTAAGGATTCATTATGAAAAAATGGGAAAATATCCTACGTTGAATATAGACTGAAATAAAAGAATTTTGGATATGTTGGGTTAAATACATTGTTATTTAATTTAGCAGTAATGTGATTACTACTATAAATTTTATAATACTGTACAATGGTGAATCACTATGTACTATGCATTGTTAAGTGTACTTTATTTTAAGCAGAATAAAATATAACATTATGTTCACATCTCAAATTTGTGACTCGTACAATATTTTTATTAAGCAGCTTTGTTTTAAGAAGTTGGAAGAGGAAAACATATTCTTAAAGTGAATTAAGATTTATTTGAGCAATTTTTGCAGTTAAATCAATCTTCAGAGCATTGCATATACCATATTCTGAGAGTTATTTCCTAGTCTTTATGCAGTGATTCTTTCAGGTTGCCTGTCTCTATTAACAGGTGTGTAGTAGATACATAAGCACAAACACACTGTCTGCAAAAGGGCAAATGAAATAACTCCAAGCAGATTAATATGGTAGAAGCAATAAGACCTATATTTGGTTTTGCATAAGACCTCCTTTGTGGAACTGGCGCAGACCACTGGAGGATGTGGGTTACTGACCTGAACATGACACTAAGGGACTAACATGCTAACATTCATGTTCCTCTGAGTTGGAGGGTCTCTAGGGTGTGCTCTCCTTCCCAGCCAGATGGAAAGGCAGGAGAGACTTGACCTTACTTAAGTATAGCTTTATAGATTCTATTTTTTCATGATAAAATTAATTTAGTCATCTTTATTTAGTGTAAAAGATCAAAAAGAACAGTGCCTACATGTATTATATGTATAATTCCTGAAGAATTCTACTTCTTTTTTTTTTTTTTTTTTTTTTTTTGGTGGAACTGGTGATTGAACTCAGGCCCTTGTGCTTGCCAGGGAAGTGCTTATTGCACTGATCCATCGCCCTGGCCCAGTTCTGCATTTTTCTTTCTGAAAGCAAAACAGAATCTTCTTCAAGAGTAAAGGAATCATATTTCTACAGAATTGTGCCTAGGGGTTATGGACATATCCTGGTGCCATAAATGCTTGCCTGGCTAACGCAAGGCTCTGAGTTAGATCTTCAGTATAGCATGCAGTGCTGGCCTTGGAACACGTGGTGTGCTGGCATGGAGGTGCCTGCCTGCAACCCCAGCGCTTGGGAGGCTGATACAGGAGGATCACTATGAGTCAGAACTGCATAGCAAGACCCTGTATGAAACAAAAGAAAAGAAAAGAAAACAAACCACCAAAATTGCATCTTGGAGGAGAATTCTTCCCCTTGTTGTGATTGCTCTATACTTTCTGTAAAGCAGTCCTGTATATTGAGGGTAGACAGGATGCTAAGAAAACTATGGTTCTCTTCTACCTTCTTCAAATTCCTGAAAAAGTGATCACTGCAGAGAAAAGAGGCAGAACTTTCATGAGCCACTTGAATAGCGCTGACTGAATATCAAGTTGTTATTTTAATGTCCATTATCATTTTTACTTCTTCATAAAACAGATGCTGCCAAAGGAAATTATCCAAGGGAAATTATCCTAGATAACAATGTGATTACTGCTATAGATTTTATAATACTGTACAATGGTGAATCACTACGTACTTGGATATTACTGGTATTTATTTTTAAAAAATCCTTTTTGTTGAGAGACAGTGCTATTACATTCAAATACTTAACTGCATCAGCTTGTCTCAGCCCAGGCCACCTCTTGGATAAATTCATTTTAGCAAGATTATTGCACATTCCTTGTGCTATGCAGGAGCAATGAGCCCACTGCTGATATATTTTTGTCTTAAATAAAATAATCATTGTCTTCAAGCAATAAAATTACTTTGCTTACATGGGGAAGTGAAGAAAACGAAACTAACCAATAATGCTTAATGGAGATTACAAACCTTTTTAAACCAAAGTGCACGTGCATTTCAATTTACATAGCAAAGAACAGGAAATAATTTTTGCTAAGAGAAAAATAGTGTGCCTGAGTGTGGAGCATAGTTCAGCCCAGCAGCAGTGTTCAGTGCATAAGTGTGAGTTAGCCACAAGCATGCGCTGCTGGAGCCGGGCTGGGTTTCTCAAGAGCTGCTTTCATAGGTGCAGAGAAAAGTGTTCATTATTTAAGGATATCCAGGCTTTCAAAAGCTACACAAACTTTGTCCATTCCCAAAGTCATACAATGTAGTTGAAGAAGACTTTGAGCTGTTCTGAGATGTACAGAGATGACAGATTAATGCCCTTCTCATGCAGCCTAATATTCCTGCAAATCCTTAAAGCTGCCTCTGCTAAATCTAATATGAAAAAGGGCTAAGTTTCTCCATGTTCCTGCCAGCTTAAATTATTCACCTGATTGATTTATGATTGTAGCTCAGTCATGACCAAAGGAGTGCTGTAGCACTGATACCAGCTATTTGTCTTAGGAATCAACAGAAAACATCCTGTTACAGAGACGAGCGTTCACTCCTCTAAACTACCTTGTATTATTAAACATCAATAATTGTTCCATTTGTCTCTTTGCAGAGGTTAAGGAAAATTGCAGAAATTTGAGGGTAATTCCTAAACTATTATGAATGTTATTAAAAGACTAGGAAAATGACATAAATCATATAAACAAATGGATAAAATGATAAACCTGCAAAATAAAACGTAGGCAATAGGCTACTTGGATTATCTTGATGATAGATTTAAGTTACCAGTAATTAAGTATTATGAGTCCTTTTTTATTTCTAAAGAAATGTTTTCAATATCATTTTTGTAATTTACCATGAAAGCCCTTTTTATTATTTTATCTGAAACCTTAATTTTTGGAGGTATGTAAACAGTCTATGCATCAATTTATTGCATTATTTTAAAAATTTAATATTATTAAAACATTGACAGAGTTTTAAATACCAAATGAACATAGTTAAAAACCTACAGGGGTTGGGGAGATAGCTCAGCAGCAAAAACGCCTGACTGGCAAGCATAAGGTCCCAAGTTTGAGCCCCAGGACCGCATGCTGTGCTGGCCATTGAAACTGGGCATGGTGGCACATGCTTATAATCCCAAAACTGGGGAGGCAGAAACAGGAGGATCACTATGGCTCCAAACTGCATAGCGAGACCTTGTATAATAATAATAATAATAATAATAATAATAATAATAATAACCAATTACATAAATAATATTGTCATTCTTTTCATGTCTGTTTTCCTGAAGTAATAATTATTCAAATCACTATTATGAATATCATTATATATGAATACTGTTTAAAATACACATACAAATGAACTAGAATATATATCAGTTTAAGACATTCAAAACAAACCACAGAATGAAAAGTAATTGGTGAGGGGCTGGGGAGATAGTTCAGTAGAATAAGCACTTACCTGACAAGCACAAAAGCCTGAGTTCAGTTCCCAGTTCTGCCAGGAAAGAAAAGGTAATTGCTAAAAAGACACAGAGTAAAGGAAAAATAGAACATAGTTTTTTAAATTAATTTTATTGAGAAAAATGTTGCAATGAGACAGCTTCAAAACAGTTTGATAGGAGAGTTACCACATGAACACATTGCGTATTGTTGTCTTTGTAGTAGTCATTCATAGCACAGGATGCAAACATGATACCCTATTTAAACACTATTAGTATAAATCTTTCTTCTTACTGAATTAAGAGTAAGTAGCTATATATCTACCCAAACTATTTTGTATTTGCAGATACAAAACAGTCCTTTATTTATATTACCTTTTATTCTTTAGCGTTGTCAGAAATGGGTATTCCATTGCCATCCAAATACTGTAGGTGCATGAATTCTGCAAAATATTCCAATACAGTCCAGTAGTCCACAATAGCAGTGGGTTATCCACAGGACCGGCAATGTCTGAATCTAATGATTTGAGCCTTCCACAGCTCAGCATATTAACGTGGCTTCACTTTTGTACCTTGTTTCTATATTTTTCTGCGGAATGGTTAAGACCAAGATAAAGCAAGACTTATATAACAAGAAATGTAACTTTTGTATCTGACAAGGTCAGTCAAGTCCTCTTGGAACTCATTCTGAAACTCTGTACCACACTTTGCACATCCTTTTTCAGTG
>PVKA01007987.1:51788-75183 GCA_004027165.1 Ctenomys sociabilis
TATCTTGAGTCCTCACTCAGCTTGAAAGGCTAGGGCCAAAATGTTGGCTGACCTTGCAGCCCTTCTTTTTCTCTAATTTTTGGTTTGCAAATTTAGGTTGTTAACCCTCCAGAAGAGAAGCTTACTATTGTCCTACAACATATGCAGGTGGGTTTAACCTCACTATCTGTCTGAATATCAAACATCTTTGGCATAAGATGGAGCATAGATTTTCCATCAAGTATTGATATGTTAAAGTATAAGTCTCTACTGAATATGGAAAAATAATTAAAAATAAAAAACTATTTAAATAAATATAAATAAACAGTTATATATTTTACATAGTAATTTAGAAGTCTAACCATATACAGCATTGTAGCAGGATAGTCCTGTAACATGTGTATAATATTTTGCCTATAAACTATCTGTGATCCCAGTTGATCAAGCATAGAGATACAATAAGTCATAATTATTATATGAAGATATATGACATAAGCATACAAAAGAATGCCATCAACCTTACAGAAATTGAGAAATCTGTAATGTTATAACAAGGGACATCATAGTAAGGGTGCTGAAAAACATAGGGGAAGGAAAAGACTTATGACAGTCTGAAAAAAAATCACATTATATTTAAAAGGCAGGTGCAGGAAAAACACATCTCTTGGCAATGGAACATTCAAGGCAAGGAGATGAAAAGATGGAATTCTTACAGAGCTGAAAGAAAATCATCATCAAAAGGAAGTATGTATTGTTATACACAGTGAAAGTAAAGAAAGAATGCTAGAGAAGGGAAAAGGAATCAAGACATGTTATGGGAGGGCTGGAGAGATAGCTCAGCAGACTGAGCACCTGCTTAGGCCCTGGCACCACGTGCCATGCTAGCCTTGCCCCCAGGCACTCCCAGCTGGCCACTATATCACACCTATAATCCCAGCTCTGGGGAGGCTGAGACAGGACAATACTAGAAATCCAAGATGCATAGTGGGACCCTGTACCAAACACATTAAAAAAATATTGTGTATTTTAAAAATTTAATATTATTAAAAAAAACCTCCCACTGTGGATGATCATTATTCACTACAAATATATGCTAATAAAATAGCATAACTAGATTGGGTTTTTTTTTTTTTTTTTTTACAAAACTAAGAATGCTTTCACTTAAGATTTTTCTTTCAAACTAACACAAAAGAAGGAAGCCAGGCTGGTAGAAAATTATCCCATGAAAACTATGTAATGATACTACAAAAGTAAAGATGTTGCTAACTTTAAATTGTATGTATGATTAAAATGAAGGCCAATAACAGAAAATAAAAAGCAAGAGGTGGTAATGCAGTTATTAGTTTGTATAGTTGCTACTGCACCAAGAAATAGTAAACTCCACAGGGATATGTATTATAATGAGCTGGACGTGTGTGGCATAACACAGTCAGTGACACCCAGGTGCTGGTGCACTCCTGTGCCGCTAGCACTTGAGAAGTCTACTGAGGACCAGCACCTTGAGTTCAAGATCAGGCTGAATCACATGGTAAGACCCTCAGGAAACAAAAACTAAAAGAAAGAACCCCCTCAGAAAACAGTTAAAGTAAGTGCTTGTTTTTTTTTCTTTTTTCAGTACCAGGAATTGAACTCAAGACTCTGAGTTTGCCAGGCAAGAACTTCTTCTACAGATCTATACCCCCAGCCCCGCAAAGTAAGTATTCCTAACAAGCCATTTGCATTACAAATAGAGTAATAAAAATCACTTACTTCAATCAAATTATAGTAATGAAAGAAAATAGAATACAGGAGGACCAAATGTAAAAGGCGAAAGATTTGTACGATCTGAAGAGAAACCAGAGCATAAGGAGGACCAAATGTAAAAAGACTAGTATCATGCTAGAATCATACATTCTATATAAGTAATTTTATTTAGGATAAATAGTTGAACTCAAGTAAAAAAAATTAATTTATCAGAGTGGATTTAATAAAAATGAATATGCTGAAAAGGAGCATATTTAAATTCTCGGATGTATAATGCTTGCACCAAGAGCAAGAAATGACACGCCATGTGCGCGCAAGCCATGAGCTGATCCTGCTCTTTACTACTGTCGAAAACACTAGATATTTAACCAAGTACTATTGGAGACAATATGATCAGAGCATCACCCTGATACCAGGAAATATCCAGTAGGAATGCATCAGAATACTAGGACTGTATTTTCTAATAACAATTTTCAAAATTACAAAGCAAAAATTGACACAAGCAAATAAGGCAATAAGTTATTATCTTTTTTTGTTGTTGTTGTTGTTCCATATTTTAGGGAAGAGTCTACAGGGTGCTCAGGGTCTCACTAGTAGATCAGACTCATAGTGATGCACCTATTTATAGCCTTCCAAGAGCTGGGATTATAGGTGCACACCACTAAGCCCTGTCTCAATTGTCATCTCAGAACACCCCTGGGCGGGGCTGGCATGGCAAGCCCAGGGACTGAACCCCTGCCCCTGCGCCTGCTTGCAGGAGCTTTAATCACCTGAGAAGGCCATTTGTATTTTTTTGTGTGTGTGGTACCAGAGATAGAAATCAGAACCTTGTTCTTGCCAGGCAGGTGCTTATCCCACTGAGCTATCTCCCAAACCCAATAAATTATTATCTTAGGACATTGAGTTATTATTATCTTCAAATTTCTAGGCCAGCATCTTCAAAGCTCTCTCTTTGGTCCATCCTCAAATTCTTTCTGGGTGAAAAATTTCACTCCTTATTACAGGGAACCATTTATATTTAGAATCAAAGCAGGCAATACAAATAATTTTTCCCTTTCAAGATCCTTATATTAATTATAGACTAAAGGAGGTAGTAAAGGACAATGTTGTAAATATTGCATTTTACTCTCATTTGTATAGATAATATGATATAGTGTAATTATCACACAATTTTATGAACACGGAGGAATACTAAGGATCATTTGAAAAACTAAATGTATAAGGAAAATTATCCTCAGTGAAAACTCTGTGGATATACCTTAACCACCATTTAAACATTTTAAACATTCAGTAACTTTAGTGTCACTCTTGCAGGAATGGAATATGGGCCATCGGAAGAAAGTAAAAATCCTAGGAACATATTGAAGTACAAGTGACCATTTCAATACATGAGAGAGACTGCATCACTGGTCACGAAGTAATGGTAGACTTTTAAAATAAATGGTGCCAAGACAATTGGAGACCTATTTGGAAAAACATGAAATTCACTCTGTCCCTCAGATCACACAGAAGAATAACGCCAAAGAAATAATTAATCTAAATTTAAAAAATGTAGCCCAATAAGCACATGCAGAGAATTATGTAACTCCTTTATATGAAGAAAGGCTTCTGGAATAGTTACACTAATTTACACTCCCTGCAATACTGTAGAAGAGTTCCATTTCCCACTTCACCTCACCACCAGTGCTATCAATATTGTTATTAAGTTACCTGTCACCCTGAAGAGGACACAAAAGGTGTCAGAACCATGAAACAGGACCTCTTATCTACAGAAAAGAAATCAGCAACCAACCATTATTTCCTAGATTCCAGTTATTCAGGATACGGAAATATCCTCAGATGTTGCTCTTTAATTCTTTTTGGTCTGAGATGATAACATGCATTAGTTTTTTTAAAAATATTAATTAATGCATAGATATATTTGTCACAGGGAAAAGTAGGGCAAAAAACAATCAAATGGCTTAAATTTTTGTGAAAATACATGGTTTTACCCATAATTGTATATTAAGCTCCAATCAGTTATTTTCTAAAACTCAAAAGGCTAAGAAATAATTTCATAAAATAATTTGGTGGAACAAGCCCATTTTTCTACTAACTGATACAAAGAACTACATGAACTCTCTGTCCATGTAAGCCTTTGTGTGCTTTGCCCTCAGCCACACTCTCACTATCACGGGACACATACATGTCAGAGGCCGGTAGGTGCCCAGGTTGGGCATCCCAGCGATATTTCTTGCTTCCTGACTTTGCTCAAGAATGGAAAACATTCCCTTAAGAGCCTCTTCAGAGCTGAAATTTCAGCCTCATGAATAAGTTTGTCAGGCGCAGCGAGGTGCACTGACTTCAGTTAGGAGTCAGATTGGAGGCCAGGGAACTTGCCAGATGCGGCCCTCCTGCACCTTAATATGCAGATAAATCACCACAAGGGCTTGTTAGAAATGTATGTTCTGGTTCACTTGTCAGAACGAGCTCATGGGTCCACATTTCTTGTGAGCTCCCAAATAAATCCCCGGCTGCTGTCTATGGCTGACACTAAAATTATTTCTCCCTGGTTCTTTATACAAGGCAAGGAACAGCTGCGCAAGTACCTGCAATCTATGCGCTCGTGTGTCACTGCCAATGCAGAGCTGCTTCACATATGTGATAACTGAGCACCTGAGAACTTGAAACCTCTAAACTTCCATTGTGTATAACTCTTGAATATCAATTTCTATACTTTAAAGTTAATGATACAAAATTTCCCCATAGTTTGTAACTGGGAGATTATAAAGATCTAAACATATTAATTAAAAAAATGTTACACATGCCTAACTAAAGTTTGTGAGCTCAAAAATTTCACTAAACATGTGATATTCTTACCAGTTTATTTGAAGAAGAAAAAAGGACGTTTTCATTATTACCAGTAGTATCTCTACACTGAAAATGTTAGTCTTGAACAAACACACAATGGATGACGAGAGTCTCGACCTTATTCCAAATTGTTAGCTAGAGTTTTATTTAAAGGGAATTTCCATTTAAAATAGAGAAGTCTTTAAAGCTTCCTGTGAATTCCAAAGATCAGGAAGCAGTCAGCTCAGGAAAAATAGCAACCTGTATGGAAGGTAGTGAAAATTTCATCAGAGCTTCATTTCAAATATAGAGTAAGTAGTGAAAAACCAGCTTATGTACTGAGTTGTCCTCCTTCCATTTATGATGATTTATCACTACAGATAGAGTTATTTTAATGATGGAAAGCAGGTTCAGGGACACATGGGATGGACTTTCACCCTGAGACTTCATATTTTCTGTGTAACAGACTAATAGACTTCAATGCAGGATTTTGGTGTGAAGGAAGGAAAAGACATGGGCGATTCAGCTAATTATAGACCAGTGTGGGTCTTCTAGGAAAGGGAGTTCTTTAAATTGGATGAATATATAAAAAAAACCTCATAATTTCACAAACTGATGCTCTTCTTACCATAGAAATAAAAGAAAATAAGACTTTGGTATTGGACTGAAAGTATTAAATTCATATCAATGTGCAGATAGATAGTTTCATCTCATAATTTGCACACACGTAGTGTACAGAATAGGAGCCAGGTTGCTCAGCTCTGAGTAACTAAGGGAAATGAATTCTCATCCTATCTTAATGAATATCTTCCAGGAGAAGCTACATGCACCACAAATAAACTGATAAGGTGCATTTTTCTGTGAGCAAAAGCTGTTTTCTCAAACTAATCTCTATCGCTAGTGAGTGAGAAGCTCCAGGGTTTCTATTTATTTCTGTTCTTTAATGTTAATAAAGAAAAATGATTATTTGTGAGATTCTAGAAGAAAACAGCACTTCATACCCTTGTTCTCATAACTTCAAAGGTTGGTGAGAATGCTGACTCTGTGTGGCACTTGCAGCCCTCTGTCCAAATTATTCTGTCTATGACTTTGTAGACATTGCTTTCAGCTGGGAATTTCATCTGCCTCTGGCATGTGGCAATTGGATGCATTGTTCATCTCAAGAAAAAGCCAAAATATAACAATTGTGGAACTTCATACTCATACTTCTAAAGGGAACTGAATGAATTAAAAATCCTTTATGTGTCTTCTACTGCATCTCTGCAAAAGTAACCTTAGAATCATACTGAATTTAACTATATATTTAGTTGTTCATTCCTTCTTCTGATACAAGAGCTCACGCAGTGGAGTGCAAGCCAACCTTGAGCACTGCGTGGCTACAACTGGAAATTCTTCTGACTCCACCTCTTGAAGCTTAGGTGTGCACTTATGCTTACCTATTATTTCAGATAGAAAGATACACAGACAGACAGACAGGAAGACAGACAGAGATAGAAGATAACAGATTGAATACAGGCAAAATTCTCATATATTGATATATGAAGCGTCTCTTTAAAAAAAAAAAAAAATACTGCTTAAAGCATCTTCAAGCAGGTGCAAGGGGCAGGAGATTTGATCCCCAGGGCTTGCCCTGCCATCCCCGCCCCTGAGTCACACTGAGATGGCAATTGAGACTGGGCATGGTGGCACACACATATAATCCCAGCTCTTGGGAGGCTGTACAGGTGGATCACTGAGTCCGATCTAGTAGTAAGACCCTGAACACCATGTGGACCCTTCCCTAAAAAATACAAAGAAAATCCCACTTTCCTTATAAATGTGCTACATTAAAATGTACCATATTACCAATACCTTATCAATCTGTTCTCTAATTTTGTGCTCTTGCTTGGTTCTATATAAGGCAAGAAGTAAGAGTTCTTATGCTAACTACCCTTTCTTGATTTTAATTATTTTTATGATATCAATTAGATTTTAAAAATATATTTTCCAAAGGAATCACTGGAATATTCTTCAGAAAAAAATTTCCTTCCCATTTTCTTACTATATTAATACTATTTTAGAGGAAATATCATTAATAGTTACTGGTGAGTGATATCATAAAAATAATATATTTAAAGCTTCATTTTAATGCATTTTCTCTTTGAGACAGATCTGTAATTTTGGGGGTAGACTTTTAAATGTTAAAAATCTCAGTGTATTGATTCAAGTTGTCTATGCTTTATGAAGACCATTTTAAGAGCTCAGCAAATGCCAAAAAAATATAAACTTTGTTTATGAAATTACTAATGGTACAAATATACTTTCAAATATAAATAGGGAAATTGATTCTTAACGTGTGAAATTGTTGACTTTCTTACATAAATATTTATATTTCAATAATGCATGAAAAATGTCAGTTGAAATATTTTTTCCATGAATTCCTTCATGTTTTTGACATCCAATATGTAAGTTTAGTAATATTGGTTTATTTATATAATATTTAATGCCTGGTGATGCAAAAAAATTTCCTTTAAGTATTTATCACATTCTCTTTTAAGTAATTGAATTCTTAAAAATATTTAGTTTATGTTCTAATTGTAAATGAAACTATGAATAAATTATATATCTATATCTTTCTTTTTTCTTTCTTTTTTTCTTTCTTTCTTTTTCTCTTTCTTTCTTTATTTTTTTACAATATGTTAAAGTGGTGTCAAAAGCTTTGTGGAAAAAGGACCAGCATGGGCCAGCAGGATAGTGTAGCAGACTAAGTGCCTGCTTAGGCAAGAACAGGGACCTGGGTTCAATCCCTGGGACCACATGCCACACCAGCCCCACCCACAGGCACACTGAGCTGGCCAACATAACCCAGTGTTGGGGAGGCTGAAAACAGGTGGATCACTATGTTTCTGAACTGCACCAAATAAATAAAAAGTGATTGGGTGTGGGAACAAGCTAGAAAATTTAATTTGTAGGCAATCTCCATTAGCCTTTTGTATTATTGAATAATAAAGTTAATTTTTAACACAATGAGGAACATTATAATGAATTCACATCAAATTAGCAAACCAAATATACTAATGTCAACTATTCTATCACATTTGGACTACAGTGAGAAAATCATTGTCTACACATACTTTGTTGGAAAGAGAACTTCAATAGTTTGAACTTTAAGTTTCTTTTCTCTAGGCCACAGATTGGTAAATTGACTTCCATCAATTACAGTTAGCTAATCCAACATGTTAACATAAATTTCTGCTGACATTAAGAGACATTCTGCATTACACTAACATCGTCTGTGGCTCACACTTGTTTGTATTTTGTGGCTCAAACTACATCAATTTTACTATGCTGTTGCTGCACTGTATCTCTGAAATGATTTAACTAGACTGGATTTTCAAAATATATAATATATATTATATATATATACATTATATATATATATGCATTAAATGAAGTTAGAGAAAAGGATACTAAATTAACATACTACGTAGTCTGATTTAAATAGTAGAACACATACTTGAATCAGAAAGAGACTGCTGTTCTTCATTGTTATGACATTTAATTTCATCCTAGAGTACACTTAAAACAAAATGAGAAGATAGTGCAAGTGACATATAAAACACATTTTGTGAAATAGTTACTGAAATTTCCAACTATCGGAAAAGAATTAAATATACAGACAGGAAAATTTAGTTCATTATGGAGACTATTAATGGTTATAACTAATATGTATTAGTTTATCTTTCTCATATTATTTTTCCTGCTGCTGGTTCCCTAAATTTTCCCTCTGTTGAATTGCTTGGTGATTTCTTTCTGCTGCTGTTCTTGGGACTGTGGTCACTTTTATCTCTTTATAGAATATCTCCCAGTGTTCTTTGTAAGTTTTGTTTGGTGGTCATGATTTTCTTCTGTTGTTTGCTTGTTGTGGAAGCATCTTGTTTCTTCATTAATTTTGAAAAATAGTTTTACAGGTTACATCAATGTGGGTTGCAAGTTGTTTTCTTTCAGAATTTGAAATGCTTTACCCCAAGGTCTTCTTGACTTAATGGCTTGTGTTGAGAAGTCTACTTCTAGACCCTGAAGACAACATCATAGCTAATCATGGAGGGAAAGATTTCTTAAAAATAACAAGAAAACAGAAAGTAGCAATTCAACAGATGCAGGATGATCCAAAGAAAAATGATATAAGTTGTAGATGTCAACAAAAAAGCAGGAGTCAACACAAATGACATGAAAAGACTATTGGAATGTCAATAGTGAGCACAGGAAATCCCACACATGGGAAAAGCATCTGAAATAAAGAGAAATGGGGTGTAAGAACTCCAGTTATCTGTAACTGAAGTCAATCTATTCCTAGATGTAGAGTAATTAAGATCCAAGGAATGCAGTTCTTTGAAAGTGTTAGAGAAGAGAAACAAGTCACTTACAAAGAAAATGCCAACAGCATCATAGCAGTTTAGTTAAATTATTTCAAAGATATAGTGCAGCAACAGCATAGTGGAACTGATGTAGTCTGAGCTACAAAATATGAAGGAGTGTGAGCCACAGACCATATTAGTGTAATACAGATTTTCTCTGAAGAGATGTCAGCAGAGATTTAGATTAACGTGTTGGATTAATTGATGAAATTGATGAAAGCCAATTTAATAATCTGTGGCCTAGAGAAAAGAAACTTGAAGTCAAAACTATTGAAATTCTCTTTGCAACAAAGTATATGTAAAGGCCATGATTTTCTCATTGTAATACAAATGCGATAGAATAGCTGACATGTGGTATATCTAGTTTGCTAATTTAATGTGAGTTTATTGACCTGTGCCTTGTGTTAAAAAATTAACTTTTTTATTCAGTACTATAAATGGCTAATGGAGTTTGCCTAAAAATGACACTTTCTTGCTTTTTCCCACCTCCATTGCTGTTTTATTCATCTGGTATAGCTCAGACTCATAATGATCCACCTGTTTTCAGCCTCTCAGCACTGGGTTATGTTGGCCAGCTCAGTGCACTCAGGGTGGGCCGGGTGTGGCATGTGGTGCCAGGGATTGAACCCAGGTCCCTGTGGTTGCCTAAGCAGGCACTTAGTCTGCTGTGCTATCCTGCTGGCTCATGCTTGTCTCTTTTCCGTTTTTTTTTTTTTTTTTTTTTTTTCAGAATCAGGGATTGAACTCATGAACTGAGGCTCTTGCGCTTGCCAGGGAAGTGCTTATTCTACTGATCCATCTACAAGGTCCCTCTTGTCCCTTTACGCAAAGCTTCAGTTTCAAGCAGTTTTCCCAGGTTTCAATGAAATTCCTAATTTCCTAGCTGTCTCTTTGAATCTGTTTCATGCATTATGATTTTTTCCTATGTTTCTCATTGAATGCTTTATTATTTTCCCATGCTCATATATTTTTAATATATTCCTTCTTTAGATAGTTTGAACAATTCATTCATTATGGTTGTCACTCTTTTTTTTCCCCTGAGAAATTAGTATTCTGATTCCTCCTACAACATAATGGAATTTTTCTCTACTTCTCTTGATCTAATTTCGGATATCTCAGGTGTGTGACTGCCAAGTTCTTCTATGTTGACGTCTAATAGACTTGTTCTGAGTGTGCTGGAAGAGTCTTAGATTGCATTCTTCTTCTTTTTTCATCATTTTGTACTTCAAAAAATTTCATTTTGTTTTCTATGATGACCCTTGTGACTTTTGGTAGTAGGTGGCTATAACACTAGTATCAAGGATGCTCTAGGAATAGTCTGTTCTTCAGGAATGTCTTTCATTTTTTAGAAATTCTTAGTCTGTATCTATTCCAAGATCCTACCTTCCTAATTAACTGAAAGAAGAATGTCAATATATGTTTGGCTCAGTCCCAGTCTTTTGATGTAGGACTCTGGTGAGGTTATTGCCATAGAGCTTCCCAATATTGTTACACCAAAGAGAACAACTGACTATAGTAGATGTGACATCCTAGCTGCAGTTATACAATTTGCAATGATAGCATCAAGTCCAATTTAGAAATCGAGAAACTGTGGTCACCACTGATTTTATGCCTTAGATCTAGGCACAAAGGATACAGTTACATAAGAGAGCCAAGTGTTTTCCCTTGTTAGGTTGGGTTTACCTTGTGGTCCTCTGGGTGAGCCAGTTGCTAAGCCCTGGGTGCTTCCAGCTCTGGCTGCCACTTGGATGGTGTAGAGTGATGGGCCCAGCGCCTGAGGTTCCCTGGTTGATGGAGAGTCAGAATTGAGTGGAATTTCTCTGTACCCACAGTTCACTGAGATTCTCCTGTGGTTTCTCTCATTATGTTTAATTTCTGTATCACTGAAATATCCCACAATGTGCCAACTACAGAGAACACTAAGTCCTTTCCCCTATGAACATTGTTCTGTCCCCTCAGCTTCCTCTAAAGTCAAAGTCTCAGGGCCAGTGTTTTAGCTCAAGCAGAAATATTATACACCAAATTGAAATGAACCAAGAAATTTATATCTCACAATATTTCACTACTCTTAGTACAGGTACAGGCCTTGATGGAACTCCAAAAATTGGAATCAAAGTTCAAAATGAATGTGAACCATACAATGATTCAATTCACATTGTGAAAATACATTGCTGCTCTGAGTTTGGCAGAGGGTTAATAACGTGCATCCTATGTCATAATTGCTTGAAAGGCCCTTGAATATCTATACATAATTCAGATATGGATGCATCTGTGATCAGTCATTTGTGTCCTGTAGTATTATAGTAGAAATCAAATTTCTTGTTTGATTGATATAAATTTCAAAAAGTGTGTATAAATTTCAGCACCTCATTGACCTTGTTTTTAACATTTTTTGAAGTATGATAGCATATACAACACATGAATATGTATGATTGCAGTATGACTCAAATTAAAAAAAATGGCAGATAGCTCTCCAAGTTAGAGTCCTCTTGTTAATCTAGGGAGTTAAAGGGAGCATTAAGGAGAAATTATGTCCTTATCAAGAGCATCCAGACAACTATAAGCAAAACTCTACTCACCACTTCTATTAATGACTATTAGCAAATAATGTGACATAACAAATTTGCATAATTGGGCCTTATTCTAGGCTTCTGACACAGAACTATGATAATCTTTGTGACTTCTTGAATGATATTGTCAATAGGAGAGTCAGTTTTTAATAGTATTTATTTTTGTATCTGGATACTGATACAAGATCATAAAGCCTTAGGATTTCCTGTTTAGTAGCAGTAATTTTCTGACACACTTTTTAGTAGGTGTCTCACTTAAATTTCTCTTGTTGATGGGGCAAATTAACTGTCCTCCAAATTAAAGAAAGAAGGGTTTATTTATCTCACTGTTTGTGGAGGTTTCAGTCCATACTACTTAAAGCTTCTAAAATTTGTAAACTTGTCACCATTCAGATCTTTCATTCTATATGCCTTTGCATCTGACTCTTTATGTCTCAATGTAAATGAAATACCTTGAGATTATGAGATGTTGTTAATTACTGAACACGGGGTTTGTAAGACCTTGACTAATAGCTCTTTGTCAGAAATAACAATATACAACTTGTGATTGGCATACGAAATAAGTAAGGAGGACTCCTAGGACAGATTGCTTAACCTATGAGATCGTCACTAACACTCGGTAGGGTCAGAATTGACTTGCAAGTCAAAGAGTTGCTATTTGGAGTGTTCAAAAGTTGTTTGATACATGGAAAACCTCTATGCATTTGGTGTCTGAAGTGATTCATGTGCAAAAAGAAGTTCTCTTAAATGCCTTCTTTCTCTCCTCAGTTTGTCAACTTTCAGAGAAGTGCCTACCATTGTAGAATTAGAGTCAAATGTTCTTTCCAACACATTTAAACAATAACTCTGCTTCCAGAAGGCAAAGTATTGATTATCAAGAGACTCAGCTAATGACCTAAGAGACTTCTAAAGCAATGCAATAAACTTCCATCATTTAACATGATTTAATGTTGCAGCAACACTGATAGGGAATGAAGAATTTGAAAGGAAAATATTAAAATGCTCAATATTAATTACAGAGCATCAAAATTCTCATATCTACTTTGCATTTCAGTCTTTTTCCTCTATGGATAAGCTTTAAAAGTAATAGTAGAAGCAGAAGTTTCTACTAACAAACAAATGTTGTGTTACACTGGGGAAATATTTTTTCTTACTGTAATATGTCTGTGGTAGGCATTCTTCCACAACTAGATATAATGAACCTAAAATGCTTGCTAGGCTTTTATGCACACAGTGAAAATTCAATCATCATCATTACTGTTTGTTTAATTCTCCCAGTCCCATTCTTTCTGCATAAATAATATAGCTAGGCACATTGTTAAAAGCCATGTGGCCTAAGGAAAAAATGAAAAGACATAAATACTGTTTGAGAAGTGCAGTCTGATCGAGTGAATGCTTGCTCAGCTGGTAAGCAAAAGAAAATATACTGCAGCCATTCCAGAATTATGATGTCACAGGTGATTCAGCGTCTAAGCAGAAATAATAGTCTCTCCTTGGTTTGCTTTATTGCTGTGGGAAATATGTGAAAATTGCTTGGAGTTTAAACATTATACAAGCTTATCTGAGAGCAGAGTGTGCATATTTACATTCCTGATGTTATTATTAAAAGAAAAATATTGGAATTTGTTTCTTTGCAATGAGGATTATGTCCTGGGACACCAGAATGTTTTTCTTTTTGATGGAAAAGTACTTCAAGACTCCATTCTTTATTGTCCAGTTGAAGAAGTCTAGGCATACTAGTTTTCTGTAGGGTTATACAGGTCAGGGAGGCAAGGTGGTAAGGGTGAAGATAGCAAAGAAATAGAGCTAAGTACCATAAACTTTATCAGAATATTTTGATAAACCTAACTTCAGCCTCAAAAAAGTCATCATTTTTTTTTTTCTATCTGAATTTTATGAAGTATTCACTTCTAAGAACAGAAGAAAAGTTCTTGCAAGGATGACCGACTCAGCAGGTGGCAGCTTGATTGCTCCAAGGTCAGGACCTGGTGTATCTCACGGGTCTATTATTTTCACATGTCGTCATGCACAGAGGCTACAAATTTACTGCAGGCCAGTCATTTCATAAAAGGTAGATGTTTGAAATTCTACTACTGGCTGAAAGGAAAATTTACAGAATAACCAGAATAATTTTGGATTGGAGTTTAAAACTTCAATTTAAACCAACATTAATGGTATCTATTATTATGTATGGCTTCTGTATTAATGAACATCATTGATCCATCACTTTTTATATGAAGTCACTAATTCTCTCCTTTATTGACAGATCAATTTCATCAACTCCCTGAAACAGTGAAAAATTCATAGAACATGTTATTAATTATGCTTTAATAGGTGTCTTCCAGCATCTGACAACCTTCTCCATATGTGTTACTTTGTATCTTCTTAGTATCAGAGAAAGAAAAACTTATTTCTTCCTAGAGAAGTGTTACACTTTCAGCTAATTTGGTGCTACATTGAGATCATGTGATCCAGTGCCTCCTTCCCTCTCCTTGGACTCTCAACTGAGATTTAGTAAAATTAGAAACCAGAAACATAGGTCTCAATGATAGAAGTAACATTGCCAGAGCTCCAGATTGTTAATGGCAACAGCACAAGAGGGCAAAGTGCAGGCTGAGCACAGTGCTTGGTGCTGAAAGGAAAAATAGTGCCAGCTGACACTGGTATTCAGATGATATAGCAATTGTCTCCCAGAGCTGGAATTATGTTTGACACTGGTCATCTGCTAGGTGCAAACTTACCCCATGTGTCTACATCCTCTCTACATACTTGGTGAACATACTTATTAACTTCTCTGTAAATATATTGTTTAACTCCTTGGTATACTCTGCAAAAGAGAAAGGTAAAACAGTCCCATAAAGTAAAGAAAACAAACAAACAAACAAAACAATCATCCCTAAAAGAATATGAATGACTACAGAACTTTTTTTTTTTTTTTTTTTTTTTTTTTTTTTTTTTTTTTTGTGGAACTGGGAATTGAACTTAGGCCATTGCACTCGACAGGCAAGTGCTTACTCTACTTCTTTTCTTATTTCTTTCCCTTTATTCTCTCCTCTTCTTAGTTCTCCTATTCTTTTGAATAATGTCTTTCTATTTAACATCTATTTTATAAATTGATTCTTATTTACACCCTCAGTTTCTCATAACAGAGAATCAATGTGATACATGTTTGTCTGATTTATTTCAACTTTAGAGTATGATCACAAAGTCCACCCATTTAGTTATAAATGTTTCAAGTTCACCCTTCTTTATGTCTGAGTAGTATTCCATTGCACGAAAATAATCCCAGAACTTTTTTATCCATTCATCAATTGATGGGTATCTGAGCTGTTGCCATGTTTTAGCTATTACAAACTATGCACCTATAAGCAGAGATGTGTTTATATGTATGTGGTATAATGTTTTTAATTCCTTGAGAAAGACACCAAGAAGGGGAACTTCTGGATCAAATGTGACCCTTGGTCCAGTAATCTCCTCACTGATTTTCATATTGTTTGCACCAATCTCCACTCCCACCATTGGTTGAGAAATGTTTCTATTTCACCAAAGCCCTACCACTGTTGTTGATTGGTTCCTTGGTAATAGCCATTCTTTTAGGAGTGAAATGAAACCTCAGTGTTGTTTTAATTAGCATATCTTTAATATCAGTGAAGCTTACATTTTTCTTATATTTATTTTCCATTTGCACTTCTTCAACTGAGACATGTCTATTCACTATAGACATCCATTTGGGGATTAGGTCTTTAAATTCAGGAAGTCTGATCTTTTTTAATTCATTGTACATTGTAGATATTAGCTTTTTGTCTGAGAAATGTAACTAAGCAAGAAATTTTTCCAAGCCTATTTGTTATTTTTTCATTATGATTGTGATTATTTTTGTTACACAAAGGCTTTTTAATGAGATGGGATCCCAGTTGTTGGTTCTATGTAGTATTTCTTGCACAAGAAGCATTTCTCTCATGCGATCTTTGTGTACATCATGCCTTCAAGAGACATGCATATTTTATGTTTTAGGAGAATTAATATTTCTATTTCACCACTTATATATTCGATATATTTTGAATGAAATTTAATGCTTGGTGAGAGACATAGGTCTAGCTTTAGTCTTTAGCATGTGGAAATCAAGGTTTTCCAGCATCATTTATTAAAGAGCTTTTTTCTTCCAGTGAAGGTATTTGGCCCATTTGTAAAAGTAGGATAGTTAATTATCCTTAGAGTTATTTCTACAAGTACCTTGCTGTTTTTATTATAGTAGTTTTGTACTATAATTATTAGTCAAGGAATAATTATGAAGCCCCTTGCCTTGCATTTGTTGTCCAGACTTGTTTTGGCTACTCTAAATCATTTTGGTTTGAAATGAACTTTAGGAATGTTTTTTCTAGTTCATTGAGACAAGCTGTGGTATTTTGATTGAGATTGTACTAAATTTACACAACAAATTTTGGAGTATGGCCATTACCAGTATGTTGGTTCTTCTTACCGACCAAGGGATATCTTTCTGATATCCTCTTCAATGTCTTTTTCAGGATACTGTAGTTTTCATTGTAGAGGTGTTTTATTTCCTTTGTTAGTTTGATTCATAAGTATTTCATTTTAGGAGGATGCTTTTGTGAATGGTATTGTTTCCCAAATTCTGCTCTCAGTGCGCTTGTTGTTTTTATACAGTAATGTATTGATTTTTGAGTGTTTACTTTTTTTCCCAGGTAAATAGTCTCATTCACTTGTTTTTTGTGTTTTGGTATATTAACTTTTTATTTTTTATTATTTCAATGATTAAAAAAGATGACATTATAATTAAATAGTTTCAAAACAGGTTAGTATGACAGTTACAATAATTGATACATTGCATATTGTTGTCTTCATAGTAGTTATTCAGAGGACAAGATGTAGACATATCTAAACAATATTAGTACAAACTTTTCTTCTCACTGAACTAAGAGATAGCAGCTATATATCCATCCTAACTATCTTGTATATACAAATATTTTTTTTTTACTACAAAATGGTACTTTATTTATATCCCTATTTTTTTTTGTCAGAGATGTATGTTACTCTGCAGTTAAAGAAGCTGCATTTGGATAAGTCTTTGAAGCACCTTAACATTAAAACAGAAACACTACATCTCTTGGAAGAGAAAGTAGGAGAAATCTTGTAGTCATAGGGGTAGGCAAAAAGTTCATGAACAAAAATCAAACTGCACAGGAAATACTTGAAAGAATTAACTGGGACCTCCAGTTATTGAGAAGATTTTACATGGCAAAGTAAATTACCAACAGAGTAAAAAGACGATCCATAAATTTGGAGAATAATCTTAACTAATAAGCGCTCAGACAAATGTCTTCTACCTAGATTTTATAAAGAACTAAAAAACATTAGGGCCCCCAAATTTAAAGATCCAATCAAGAAATTACCATCTGATATGAACACACACTTCTCAGATATATATATATATATATATACAGCTATACTACTAAATTTGGTTATTAAATCCAGATGTCTTTAAGTGGAATTTCTGTGATTATCTGCATAGAATATCAAGTCATCTGCTAATAATGATAATTTAACTTCTTCCCCTCTTATCTTATTTCTTTCTTTTCTCTAATTGCTCTGGCCAGTGTTTCCAGAAGTGTATTGAAAAGGAGTGGTGATAATCAACATCCTTGCCTTGTTTCTGATTTTATGGCACAAATGTTCAGTTTTTGATAATTTTGTATGATATCTGCTTTTGGTTTGTCATGTTACAGCTTTTATTGATTTGAGATAAAGCTGTACTCTAATTTTCTGTAGGGATTTTGAACCTGACTGGGTGCTGGACTTTGTTGAACTTTTTTCCTGTATCTATTCAGGTAATTTTTGTCTTTGGCTCTATTAAAATTGTGTATTGTATTTAATGATTTGTGCATATCAACCCATCTCTACATAGCTTGAATGAATCCTATTTGTAATAGTATGTAACCTTCTTGGTGATTTACTGTACTCTGTTTACCAATATCTTCTTGAGGATTTTTGGGTCTACGTTCATCAGGAAGACTGGCCTGTTCTCTTTTTAGGTTGAGTCTATCTCTGGTTTTGGTATCAAGGTAATGCTTTCTTACTGTATTGACTTTGGGAGTTTTGCTTCCCTTTCAATTTCATTAAAGTGTTTGATGAATAAAAGAATTAAATATGCTCTAAATTTCTTTAAGATTTCAGTAGTGAATTTATCAGGACATGTGTTTATTTATTGGTAAGTATTTAGTTGCATCTTTAATTTCACTGACTGACAGATACTATGTTTTTTGGCATTTTTGTGTCTTCTATTTTCTTTTATTCTCTTTTTTTTTTTAGGAAAGGGTCTAGAGGCTGTTCAGGGTCTCACTACTAGAATGGACTCATAGTGATCCTCCTGTTCACAGCCTCCAAGAGCTGGGATTACAGGTGCACTCCATCACTCCCAGACTCAACATTTTTGTGTCTTCTTGATTTAACTTTCTTTACTCATATGAATCTGGGCATCTATTGATGTTTTCTGTGTGTTTTATCTCGTTAAAGTTTCCCAAGTAGGTACTGATGATCGTATGATTCTGTGTAGAATCTCTTGTGATTTCACCCTTTTTTGTTTTATTCCATGAATTTGATCTTTCCTTTTTTGATAAAACTGGCTAAGGGCTTGTCAATGTTATTTGATCTTTAAAGACTCACATGTTCAATTCATTGACATTTTTGTATTGTTTTCTTAGTCTCAATTGCATTAATTTTTGCTTCTTGTAATTTCCACCTTTGTACAAGCTTGTAGTTCAACTTTTATTCTAGAAGATTGATATTTAGCCTTAGTTTGTTTATTTGAGCTCATTCTTTTTTCCAGATATCACTGCTATAAATTTCGTTCTTAGGACTGCTTTCACTCTGTCCTATTAATTTCAGTATGTTTTATCATGTTATTACTGAACTGTAGATACTGTCTAATTTCTTCAGTAACATATTGATTTCATCAGGAAGATGTTATTTAATTTCCATGTGTTTATGAAGTTTTTAATGTTTGTTTTGCTACTGATTTCCAATTTCATCACATTATGCTTCAATTGTAAGCACGTGATAATTTCAATTCATTTGCATTCTTAGGTCTAGTATGTGGTCTATTTTGGAGAATGTCTGATGAAAATACACATACTGATGTTTTGAAGTGGAATATTCTTCAGATATCTATGTTTATTCACAAGTTTGGTTCAATTCTGGTATTTGTCAATTATTTGTCTCATTGATCTGTCTATTTCTGACAGTGGCATAATAAGTTCCTCTGTTACAATTGTGTTAATGCTTATTTGATTTTTCATGTCTTTTAATAATTGATTTCTATAGTTTGGGGCATATATATTTCTTATCTCTTCTTGTTGGAGTTGTCCCTCAACAAGTATGCAGTGACCTTTTCTATCTCTTATGATTATTCGTAGTTGGACATTCACTTTGTCTGAAAATAGAATAGCTAAGCCTGCATTTTTCTGAGTTCCTATTGCATGAAATACTGTTTTCCCTCCTTTGACTTTCTGTCAATGAATTTGTTTTTTAATTAAATGGATTTCTTTTATGATACATGTTGTTGGATCTTGTTTCTTGATTCATTCTGCCAGTCTGTTTCATTCAATTGGTGAATTGCAACCATTTACATTGATGGATATAACAGATATGTTCTTTGTCATGGCAGTATCCTATTACTCCATTGATTTTCTAAGATACATCTGAAGGGTACATCAATCTGAGTTGAAATGTCCTGCTCCAGGCTCTCCTTGACTTGCAGGTTTGTGCTGAGAAGTTCCATCCCTCTGATTCTGATGGACTTTTCGTTCTAGGTGATTTATTTCTTTTATTTTTCTGTAATAGTTATTCTTTTTTTACTGAATTTCTAAAATCTTGATTATTATAGTCTTGATGTAGATAGATTTTAGTCATGAAGAAATGAACTTGTATATGTCTCACTTGTCTTTATGTCTAATATTTTTTCTGTGCTTGGGAAGTTTTCTGCCATTACTTCTGTGAATAGCTTTTTTATGTCATTTGTGCTGACTCCCACATTTTCCTTGATTCTGATCTATCAAATGTTCAGTAACAATGCTACTGCAGATGTTAGTAAATGCATTTAAACTTCTTTGGTATCAATCTATTTAGAATATTATAGTCTTCTCCCAGGGATATTGTCAATAGTGTTTTCTCTTATGCTTGCATTGAAAAAATATTACCTATTTTTCTAAGTAACTTTTAAAGCTATTTTAAGTGTGTAGAAATGAGTGCAAAAAATGGATGTGCTTAACACAAACCACAATATGGGAAGAAAACTAAAGGTAATAGTGCCTTTTGAGCTTATGCTATATGAAAACTATAATATAGTAGAGTAGATGAGTGAAGTTCAAAATGCTTAATAATCAAGAAAGACAGCACAATTTAAAGATCATAAGTCAAGGAGCCTCTGCTAATAATGGTGTTGCAGGAGCTCTCCCTGAATTTCACATAGTGCCAACTCTCAGACTTGGAGAAGTTATCTGTTTGTCTGTCTACCTATCCATCTTATCTATCTGTCTATCTGTCTATCTATCTATCTATCTATCTATCTATCTATCTATCCTTCTTTCTTTCTTTACGTAAGACTCTGAATTTGGCGAGATGTCCAGAAATGTGCTGAGAAACTACTATTATCACACAGCAAATTATGTGCAATGGGGAAAGCCATTCTTGACCATCATTTTGTTTCAGAGAAATAAAAAAATGAACTCTTAGATACCATAGGTTATATCTTTAAAATAAATTTTATATTACAGAAACTATTCACTACTTCTGAGCTTGATCATGGCAAAAGCACTTGAAAATATATACTTCTTAATTTTTTTATATATGTAAGTAGCTGTATAAGCAGTTCCGAGTACAAGAAAATGATACATTTTACATGGTTTGGCCATTATTGTAGCCAATTCCTTTCTATAACTTCAAAGAGAAGGTCCCTGATTTACTGAGGTACACACTTCAACACTGTAGCCCATCCTTTCCCAGTGTAGGCTCAGTGATACAGAGAATGGCAATATAAACAGCTAAAGTGCACCTGGCTCCAGTGCAAAGTTTATCAAAGTTAGTTCCTTAGCAATATCCAAGGAATTTGACAATTGAAACAGCTGGGCTTTTGTGATTTGTTTCAAAAGTTAACTGAAAATAGTTCCAAGGTTGCATCACACTAGCGTCTGTGATAACAGAAATACCCTTATCCAAAGTAGAGGGAGAAATTTGCACACTTGGAGATTAAGCCTGTGTGATTCATTTTCCATGTTCCAAAAAGATTTCTACCACTCCAGCTGCTTTCCTCTGCAAATATTCCCAGGATGATTTGAAACTAAGCCCTATGTTTTCTTTCTGCTTTATCTCTTTCATTTTCATTTTTTCTCCTATTTTCTGTAGTACATATTGGGGGTGATAATTTTGTACTTATATCAAAATGTAATTGTGGAATGTTGTATATCAAAACATCATGTTGTGAATCTTAAATATACACAAATTTTATTTGTTAATTATCCATCAGTAAATCTGAGGATATATTGATTTGTGAATATATAAAAATGAAATGACTTTTTAACATTCTGGCCTTGATCTGACTATACAGGCCAGGTTGGCCTTGAACTTACACCAATTTCTGCCCCAGCTTACCAACAGCTGGGCTTACGAATACACATCACCATGTTTGGCATGTCCTATTTAATTTTTTAGGCATGAATCACTAATCTTGTTAGAATTTATGTTTATTCAACAATGCTTAAAATGTTCTTCATTTGCTTGTTTGTTTGCCCATCTATGAGTCTACATCTATAACTAACAGCTAAGAGTTACACCTCATTCTGGATCTAGCAATGTGTCTTGAGATCTATGCATAGAAAATAAATGTGTGTTGTCAGGAAAATTCTGGAAAGAGGAACCTAATATCTTATCTGCAGTTTTGTAAGCTAATCTTGAAGCTAACATCAACAAGCAAATAGGGAATGCAGCGATTTAGTGTGGAAAAGTCTTATTTATCTGACATTTTAAGGTGAACTTAAAGCACAGACTATTTTTATTAGACAAAATGAGCAAACCAAGATAGCTAAGTGGAATAAAGTACCTGCTTAGTACACTCAGGGACCGGGGTTCGATCCCTTGTGCCATACCAGCCTCTCCCGCGGAGTGTGTTGAGATAGCAATTGAGACTGGGTGTGGTGGTGTGTGCCTATAATCCCAGGGCTTGGGAGGCTGAAAACAAGAGGATCACAATGAGTCTGATCTATGTAGTGAGACCCTATAGACCCTGTACTAAATACAGAAAGAAAACCAACAGAGGCAACAAAGTCCAAGTGACAAAAAAGGTAAAGAAATTTGCATAAAGGTAAAGTGAAAATCAGTACCAAAACCAGGTAAGAACTCACACTCAGAAAGAGGAAAATCTGACAAGAACTATAGCTATCAGAGTACAGATGTATGCCAAATCTGTAGGATTAATGCAGGTGGCAGCCAGTAACAGGGAAGAAATATTTCGGTCTTGAACTCCCAAAGGTTCCAGTCTTCTGTTGGTAGCTCCCACTGGCCAAGGAAGGCAAATGAAATATGGATCTTTTTCTTATTAACAAGAGAAGGGTACATAGGTTCTGTTTGCACAAGAAAATATGCCTTGAACAATCATCACCTAACCATTTATAATGAATCAAGAAAATTCATAAAACACACTTTTGGTTAAATGAATATATTTAATTTTTCTCCCAAGAAAAACATACATATCAGAAAATAGTATCAATATTACCTGAGACAAAGCAAATTAAATATTTTTTAAAAGCATATGACAAATGTTGAAGAGTTTTGTAATGAAAGCACATTATTTCAATGTAAAGAGGCACTTGTACTGGAGGATGCAGTCATGGAATGTCAGCAGGATGAGCCTCAGAAATCCCATCTTCAGTATAAACAACATTAACTGGTGAAAGTTCTAAAGCAAACAACCATTATAGTCTCTGAAATTGGCCGTTAGAGAGTAACAGCAGATTGAGAAATATTTTCAGAAGAAAATCCATTAAATTTTTCTAAGAGCAACGATGAATTCTGGCATTCAAGTCATAACTCATTCCCACTGCACTCCTAGATCAGCATGTTGGAAGCTGTATGGCATACAGAAAAAAGAAGAAAGAAAGAAAGAAAGAAAGAAAGAAAGAAAGAAAGAAAGAAAGAAAGAAAGAAAGAAAGAAGGAAAGAAAGAAAGAAAGAAAGAAGAAAGAAAACTGAGATAGAGCTCAGTAGTACACACCTGCCTAGCAAGCACATGGTCCTTAGTATGTTTCCTGACATCAAAGATAAGAAAAAAAGTGAGTTGTTTAATCCTCAGCTCTCAGCAGGAAGCCACAGATTCTTCCTGAGGGACAGTAAATTATCAGCAGTTTTCATTTCCCATAGATGTGTCTCGAGAAATTTGTTCTAGCCAGGAGTATCTGGGTAATCTGGGCCTCTCAACTCCCATTCCTAAGGTGGAAGCTCTATGCCATGGGTAGCAGACCAAGAACATCAGATTCTCTTGCCATTACCTTAGGAATGTATAGAGCAGAGACAAGCCTAGACCACTAAAACTGCCGCCACATTTCACCCATAGACCATGATGCTGCTTCACCCATAGACCATGATGTCACTTCAAGAGCAGTAACAGTGGTTTGGACTATTATTTTAGAACATTGGTGGAGGATTTAGAACTAGAAATTAAGAACAACTAGCTCTTTAATACTCATGAGAAGACTTTGGGTGGTTACAGGGATCTGTGCAAGTAGAATTTCAAGTCTGAGGATAGATCTAGATCAGGTATATTTAAATAATGTAGAATGAATAGAAAACTGGTGGCATTATGAAATCAAC
>PVKA01007988.1:0-29890 GCA_004027165.1 Ctenomys sociabilis
AAAAAATAAGATAAGTAAGCAGCTACACTCTTAATTCACTGATAAGAGATATCTGCTAAAATAATATCTGTAAATATAATGTCATGTATGCACCTTGTACAATACCAAAACATTATGAAAACAGTTTACAATGTATTAATTTATAGACTCTGTATGGTTAAGGTGTCTTGAAACTGTCTGATTGACATTTGTATTTCAATAAAATAAAAAAAATTTAAAAAAATGTCAGAAGACTGAGCTTTCAGATTTCTCTGCCAACTGAACATTATGCAAAAAAGTAAAGGAATTCTTGTGGTGCTAGTGACTGTTGTCTATTCTTAGCACAGATAGTGAGGTCTTCTTTTTGACAGGGCCAGGTTGGGGAGACTGAACTATGTATAAGGGCTTTGCAACAGGGGTACATGTTATTGCATTTAGTGAGAGGACATGAAGAGCCAGCCTGCTCTGGAGGGTTCACACACTATTCATGAACTCATGTGAGGTCCTGCTCATGCACAGACTGTCATATCTGACTCAGCACTTGGGTCACAGCCAGCTCCCAGTCCCATTCTGAGTTCAGCCAATTTTCTGTTCTTAATGGGGCATCAATAGCTTCCTGGAGGTTTCAGTCTTACGGATCATCTCTCTGGGAGGTATTATCCTATGTCGGTTGAGGATGGAAATATATAGATGAGACAACAGTCCAGTTTATTCAGTCTCTCAGCCATATCTAATTTCTACTTTGGCTCAACTAAAACACCCTTGACATTTAGAAGTCGCAATATCAAATAATGCTAAATGAAGACTCTGATTCAGAGACAATATGTACTGTTTTTAAAATTTGCACAAGGTTCATAAAAGTTGATTTATAATTTGTGCCCAGCTTTAAGAGATAAGATTTATGTAAAGCAAGTAGAAGTCAGGAGCCAGAGAGAGGCAAATATTTGTCTTTAACAAATTGACAGCAAAAAGTATGCCAAAGAAATGCCCTCCTCCACAAAGAAAAAATCACCCAAATTTTCCCTGCTTTTCTTATGACAATTCAAATATATTAATGTTTTTTTTAATCATTTGTTTATTTATTTACTGGTATAGCGTATCACTATGGCAGCCTAGACTTGTAGTGATCCTCATATCTCAGGTGCCTCAGTACTGAGATTATAGGTGTGCACTAGCACACCTAGTCTTGGTGGTCAACACAGCATGCCCAGGACTCCAGGGCCTGCACAGGATGTAGTACTGAGGATCAAACCCAGGTTCTTGTACTTGCCAGGCAGGTACAAGCTATCTCCCCAGCCTTGTGAATGAGTTTTTAAAATAGTTACTATCTGTAGCCTAGCTCATTGAATTCCTAACACACAATAGATATGCAATGCACATTTATATGGATGAAATTTTCCTTGTTATGTGCATCTCTGTGCTCTCAAATTTACTGATTTTCTAAATTAGCAAAAGACAAACTATTATAAAGAAATTATATTTCCTTACCTCAAATTAATTTGTTATACCTTAAAACTTCAAATATAAAAAAACTTCATGAGTAGAGTCCCTAGTTGACAAAGAGGATCTCCTCTCCCTTTACAGAGATTGGAATATTAGCTTAGTTCTGCTGCAGGTTGTCAGGAGAAACAGCTAGAACAACTGATATTCCCTCTTTACTAGAGAGTCATGGCTTGGCAATAACTACCAAGCTTATGATGTTATCCACCCTTCCTGTTTGGGTTGGGTCTCAAAACAAAATATTTTTAAAGGGAAGAAGAGTTTCCAGGCAAGGTTGTGAAGAGGAAATGTTCCTTCTCCACCTGTGAGAATAGAAGACTTTCATGATGGAATGAATAAGCCTGATCCCTCGAACTATCTCACAGAACCAAGCTGTTCTTCCACTAGGAGCAGCTTTCACAATCAAAATTTTGGAACTTGTGCCTGTAATCCCTATGCTTGAGAGGCTTAAAATAAGAGGATCACTATGAGTCTGAGCTGCATAGTGAGATCCTGTAGACCCTGTAATAAATATGTTATAAAAAAATGGAACTTGTTGCTTAATAAAATGAGATTTACCTAACTAGATGTATGTATTTGTAAATGCAATTAAAAATAAGAAAACATAACCATGCCTAATTTCAGAGATTTTTGTATATAGTGCTTGAGGAACTCAAGCTATAGCAGGGAGAATATATAAAAAAGTTAGAAAAACAGGGATAGGAGAAAAATTGAAGAATACCTAAAGAATCTCTCACTGCTATGAAAGAACAGAAGAGAGATATTTTGGTTCAAAGCCAAAAACATTTAATGTAAGTCTTCAGAGACATTTTCCCCTTCAAAATGAATTATATTATAATTTCAAAGTAATAGTGAAGATTCTCTATATAATTTTATATGCTATTACTTAAACTCAGATACTCTGTAAAGTGAAGATAACTTATTACTAGATTCTATGCTAATTGACATTTGCTAATACAGTTTTTAAATAGCTTCTTATCCCTTTGTCCTTTAGAAGTATTCATATATACATTTCTTCCAAATGATATTATTGCTATTAATTTTTTCTTGCTAGAAAAATGTGAGGACTCACCTGCAAAGCTATGATATGTTAAAAAAAGTCTTGCAGGATGCCACCTTGAAGACTCACTCATTTCTGTGGTATAGAAACCTTTATTTTCAAGTGACAACAATACATTTTTTATGTTCCTAAAGAAATTTATCTTCCTAAAAAACTGCATTTATGATTGAACTACTATTTCCCTGTAACTGACCCATTACAGTCAGAACTAGTTTGGTGAAAATACATTTTTTAAAAATTATGGTCCCAAATTTTAGTAATAAACTGACACCTCAGATTTTGCTAAAGATTAAATATATATGTCTTTGATTTTGTTTCCCTCCAGTCACAATAGTTTCCTGAGGTTTGATAAATGTAGACTTGTGTGTTGAATGTCAGCTGAGTTGTAGAAACTTGCTGGCAAATCAGTTTTTAAAATATTGTACACTATTTCATTTAGGCTAATATTATTTCCTAGTTATTGCAAACTGATCAGGCCTATAATCTCCCAAAAGATGGGAGAATGAAGGCTAAATAAATGAGTCAAGTGGTTTGATGTTTGGGCTCTAGGAGGTTCAAAACACTAACAGAATTTGAGATTCTCTGGGGGATAAGACAAAGGACTTCTCTAGGTGGCCCATATTTATTTAGTTATCAGAGCAAGGATTGGGAATACTGAAGAAAAGGGAAAATTTGTCTTGAATTTGAGGACTTTGGGAATCTGTACAAGGACTTCTCTACATACTACATTATGTTATTTTAGGACAACTATGTTATCTCCAGGAAGGCCTTCAGGGCAGGAGTGAGATGCCTACAGCTACAGTCTTTATCTAGTTCATTGAGGTTGGAGCCAGATGTCCCCAGCTGTGACCTTGTCTTGTCCTCTAAAGCTGTAAGGTTTCACTCACCATTACCAACCACCCAGCGCCAGACAAGGGACCTAGGCTTTTGGCAGATTTATAAGTGAACAGAAAAGCCAATTTGTTAGTATAAATCCAGCTCAGAGCTACTTCCTAATGATCTCTCCATTTTCCATTTTCTTTAGAGCACTGAGTGGTTTTGAATCCTTTTAAGTCATTGTGCTACTGGCTGAAGATTGATAAAGGAGAACCAGCCAGATAGCTCAGCAGATTAAAGCACCTGCTTAAATAGTATCCAGTAGCCATGAGTTCAATTCCCATGTGCTGTGCTGGCCCTGCCTCTGGAGTACACTGAGACAGTGATTGAGACTGGGCATGGTGGGGCATGCCTGTAATTCCAGCATTTGGGAGGCTGAAAACAGGAGAATCACTATAGGTTCAATCTATGTAGTGAGACCCTATAGACCCTGTAGACCCTGTCCTAAGTACATTTTTAGAAAAGACTGATATAGGATTATATCACCCAGTTTAAAATAATCCAGTCAGCACACTCAGTAAATTTAATGTTGCTGAGTACACAAATAATACACTTATTATTTGGGTGAGATGATTTTCATCTTTGTTTTGCTGTCAACAGCATTTTGTCATCCAGTTATTCCTACATTCCTTCTGAATTTCAATCCCATGGGGATTCCTTCACTAACTCTGAGACATCATCTGTGGCCTTTAGAACCATGCTTAATATACAATAAATCTTCCCCCAAATATACTTAGTTTTCTTAATTTGTTAAGTGAAGCAGAAAAGAAACAAGAAAAATCCATTATGGAACAGAAAAAAAGAGACAGAATTCAAAAGCATTATGAAAAATGTGAATTTCAGCAGTACACTCAAACTGGGACATATCCGCAGTGTTGCACTCCTTCCTTTCAGGCCTTCCAGCAGAAAGAAATCCACACAAAGAGAGTCCTCACCTAGCTGTCCATGGGATTTCCCATGGGGCACTGCAGGTGCTCTTCTTTTCTTTCCCTCCACATTTCTCCTGCAACTATGATTCATTTAGGATAACAGTAAGGAGGAGGCCAACCAGACAGCTGCCAAAGACATCAGACTTAGTAGAGATATGAGGCACTAATAGAATGAATTAAAAACAAGTGCCAGTTAACTCGGGTTTCCACCTGCATTTGACTAACAAAATGCAAACTGACATTGTTTTGCCAAGAGGAAATAAAGACCACCCTGCTTAATGGTGCCTATATTTTCTGTTGAATGTTCTGAGGAGCTCAAAACAAACAATGATAGCTGAAATTTCTGCACTGAAAGAAGGCATGGCACAAGACTATTTAGAGAGAACACATGATGTGTTTTATTATGCAAATGTCAAATCCTTCAATATAGTCCAGAGAAAGTTTTCTGCTTCTGAAAGTTGAAGGTGAAAAACACCCTGATCAAAGAACTAGGACTAAAGGAAAAATGTTTTCATCTCTAAAAGATTGAATATATTAATTCAGTCAGTAATATGAGTTTAGTAGGAGTATTAGTTAGGGTTTTATTGGAGGAACAGGTATAATACAGGGAACACATATAACACAAGATGTACAAAGGTACAAGAAGTTACAGGATTGGCTTACAAAGTTCAGCCGCAGAGTCAGATGGGGAGTGTGCAGAGGGCGTCTGCACACTGGAGACTGGAGCATTCAGTCCCAAGGTCTGAAGTTCATTGCAGTGCTCCGTGCAGGTCTCTATCAGTCAGCCAATTTGTCTGGGATGGAAGGGATGGAAGGCTGATGAATCCATGATGGAAAGCTGAAGGATCCAAGCTGGAGGCCAAGCTGACTGCAAAGACTAAAGTTCCTCCTCTGAGGAAGTGGAACGCTAAGTCCTTCCTCAATCCCTTTATATACCCTTTTTGCGCTGAGTCATTCTGGGGTGGGCACCTGCCCCCACGGCCCTGGGTGTAGAACTACCCAGGTGATCCCACCAAGCTGATACAATGTGTTGACCACTACAGTAGGGTACCTATTTTAATGCTTAATTTTTGTTAATGGTGAATTGATTTCATTGTTGAACAGATAGATATAAATAAAATCTAGTATTTTTCTATATTTAGGCATGTAGAGAAGCATATTGGGAGGGTAATGTGGATACCTAAAGATCCAATTATATTAGCAAGTACTAGGGAAATTTAGAAGATGTAAGACTCTCAGTAAATTAAGCTAGGTTAGCAAAATAGTAATTTCTACTAGAACTGAATATCATGGTTTGCTAGGCATTATGTTAGGTATGCTATTTTTTTCATAAACTTTTAGAGCAATCACAATTTCAAATGAGGAAATTGAAAGTTATAGGTTAAGTTATTTATACTCATTCAGCTAGGTAGTGCAGAACATTTTTGGTTTTAAAGGCCAATTAATTCCAATACAATTCATATCGTGATGTTATTCTTGCTGTCTGACATGTTCTAAGGCATTCTGAAATAGCAAATACTCCTACTGTTTTCAACAATGTAAACTAACAGCTAAAACGGTAATATTTGGCAAAAGACTGTGATAGCCATTTCCTATAAGTGCTAGTAAGACTGGTAATTCTCACAAATTCCTTCCATGTAAATTAGTAAGAAGAGTATTTGTTTTCTGAATAATTGAAATATTTGTATTTAAAAACATATTTTTGAAACAAGCTTAGTGCTTGTCTGAATTTAACATTAAGAAGGAGAGTAAAACACTTTGGTAAAAAGGCTGAAATAAAATGTAGTATCTTTCCATATTTAGGTGTGTACAGAAGAGTGTTGGCAGGGTGATAGGGGAAGATAATTAAAAGATCCAAAGCAAATTACTAATTAGTTTCAAAGAATTCAACATCACTCTGTAAAGCTATTTTTATTTTTAAGTTTCTTAGTTCAAGTCACCAATCATCAATGAAGAAATATATTTTAACTGTTAGGTGTGTGTCAGACATTGGCAGAAGACCTGTAGCCCAACAAATAAAAATAAGAAAACTCTGATCTCAAGTCCAGGAGTAAGCACAGAACTAAACAGTACCAAGACTGCCAAACAAGAACACTGAACAAGCTATAAAAGTCCATAAAAAAGGCTCCTGATCACAGCTAGGAGATTCAGGTTGGTTTGGGAGAGTGACTGGGAAAGCTTGTGGAGGAGTACTGCCTACTACAACCTAGAGAGATTACAGGACTGTACTTTCTGAAAAAAACAAAGTTCTGGATAAGACTGGGGATGGGGAACTGCAGAGATATTTTGGACTTTTTGGCCTTTTCCTTGACAAAAAAAAAAAATAGTGTTAGAAGCCTTGCATAGTTATTAATAGCAATCTCTAATGAAGAAGAAAACACACATCCACACATTTTCTCACTGTACTTAGGGGAACATAATGTTAATGTCCTCTTGACAGAAATAGAACTCTCAGAAATATGAAGAACTTTCTTGCTTATGGGAAATTGTGGAAGAGAGTCATATGGTCATGTTTATAATGAAAAAATTAAGTGCTAACTGATTTTATTATGATATAGAAATGTCTAAATAAAAATAAATATATATGGAAAATGAGTATTTCTAGGTATATACTATGGTGTCGTTGCAGTCACTTAACCTGCTCTAGAAATACATTTAATCCCAGCCAAAAGAAATTACAACCAAAAGTGTAAACAAGAACCAAAATGTACAATAGATATCATGAAAGGGAAAGAAAGTATTCAAAATTAAAAGGGAACTAGGAAGAGTGAAGGAAAAGGAAGGAAAGGAAAAAGAAAAATGAGAAAGAAGGATAACATGGAAACAGCTTTGTGAGTAGGGAGGGGAAGAAGAGTTGGCAGGGAAGGGAATAGGAAGAGGAAGGCAAATCAAGACATATCATACACAGGTACAAATAATGAATGTGGTCGTTATGTACACAAAAAATTGGACCAATAAATTTAACTAAATAAAAAGATTACAGTCACTTGTTGGATTGACCCAAATCACCTTCTAATTCTTCAGTGCATTTCATAATACTCAAATCAAACCTTCCATCCACTGAAACACAGTAGATGTTCTCTTCTGGGTCGATGCACTTGACAGTCTTCATTGGTATAGCTCAAGGTGGGGAAATGACTTTAATATGAGATGTGTTCTTAAAGAGAGAAAGACTTCTCCTCATTTAGTTCATCAAAAGGAAAATGAGACAATCAAATACAGACTGAAGGTTGCCAGTTGCTCCATGAAGTGGGTTGAGAAGTTGGCCTTGCCAGACAGATGACTACAGCGAGTCACTGATTTTCCAGTACACTGAGCTCAGACAAAACATTCCTTGAAGCAATGAATTTGTACAGACTCAGGTGTGCTAGTACCTCTGCAGTGCTTTGTACATTGTTAACCTCCCATTGGCTACAAATAACAAAGTAAGTAAGCATTTTGAGGAAAAAAATGTCACTCAAAACTCCCTATCTAGGCCAAGGATAGGGTGTGGATCTTTCAGAGTACAAACATTATTAACCGCAAGAAAAGGAAGAAGATAAATTGGGCTATGTTAAAATTAAGTGTCTCTTGATCAAATGACACCATGAAGAGAATAAAAAAGACAAACTTTATACTTGGAGGAGGTATTTGCACAACATTTCACTGGCAAAGACTAGTATCTGGTATGTATAAAATATCTTTGCAAACTTGATAAGTCAAAGATAACCAATTTAATGAAAATGTGTACTCAAGACTGAAACACACACCTCGCCACAAAGAATATCCAAAGAATCAATAAACATGTGAAAATATGTTCTGCTTAATTATGCAGCAGACAAATGTACATCAAACAAAACCAAACACTGTTATTTATGTAACATGAGGGCCAAAACTAAAAGAAGTGATAATACCATGTGCTGGTGAGAAAGTACTGCCAATACACACACTAATGATACAGAGCAAATGTGTACAGCCACTTTGGAGTACTATTTGGTAGAATCTATTAAAATTTAATGGAGGGCTGGGGAGATAGCTTAGTAGAATAAGTACTTGCCTTGCAAGCACAGGGTCCTGAGTTCAATCCCTGGTACAGCCAAAAAAAAAAAAAAAAAAAAAAAAGTTTAATGGAAATACATGCTACAATTTAGATGCTCCACCCCTAAATATGCACCCTGGAAAGTAAAAGAATTTCTAATGCAACATTATGTAATATCCCCAAACAGAAAATCCTTCACTGAATCTATGGATTTAACAATAGTATTATATTTATAGCAACATGGATAAGTTGAACTAATACTGTGTTGAGAACATAAAGTCATATAGGAAAGGATACTAAAGTAACCCCCAAAATGGAAGAGCACGATCTATGATGATGGAGATTAGAATAGCTATCACCTGTGAGTAGAAGAAAGGAGGTGATGATGGGGACCAGAGACAGATGCAGAACACTTCTACAGATCTGATAGCATTTTATTTTCTGAGCTGAGTGGTGGTTCTACAGAGCATTTATTTCATGATAACATCCAGTTATGTGTTTATTTGTATTTTCATCTATATATGTTGTATATCATGAAAGATTTATTTTTAAGAAGTGCATGTAAATAACAACTCGAGGTGTAAGTTAAATAATTCTCTTAGTTTTCACCATCTGAAGTTCACCTGCCAAATAGGACTCTGTTTTCATGCTGACAGAACTAGAACAGGAGTGAAGATCCCTGTGTCATTTGGCCTGAGGCCATTTGGGACTTCTTAACCTTCAGAGAAGAAGGTGATGGTTAACTATGAAATTAACACCTATATATTTAAACCTTAATATATAAGAAGGGCTATATGCTTAATTATAGATCTAATCTGAATGAGTTGTAATGGCTAGGTAAAGACATGTATGTTTAATCTATGTAAAATGAAAATTATTTGACAGCATTAACATATGCATGATGTTATCGACATACAAAGTATCACAGTGTCCCAGAACTAAGTAGAAAATGATGTGTGTGCTTCCAGGGAAATAATTGGGTCCTGAAGGGATTGAACTATAGACAAAGCAGTCTGCTTCCTAAAATAATTTCGATGTCTCCAAGGTAATGTCACATCATCAGTATTGGTTTTTCTATAGCAAAAATAAAAACAGACTGTTCTGACTTAGAGATAAGACATTTAAAGTTGAAATGGCATTTAAAGTTTAAATTGTTATCCACATATTTAGCTGTGAAATTATAAATTATTAGATGAAAAAGACGGTTTCAGTCCCTTCAGGGCCAAGTCATACTACTCAGCAAGGGGCCCAACGTTCGCCCCATCTGGTTCTCAAAGACCCCATCTCTTCTCTCTTCCCTTTCCAGCCCACCCTAAGTGATTATGTAGTTCAGCAGTTGCTGTTTACTTCATTTGTGCATGCTATTAGTTTTCCGCATAGAGAAGACTTTCCTTAATTATCTCCCTGGAAAATTCCTATTCATCCTTTAAAAACTTCCTTAACCTCCAAGATTAACAACACGTTCTTCTGTTATAACTGCAAACTATTTCCATGTTTTCATTGTTAATTGTATGTCATTATATTTTCCCTATTCCCTTTATATTCAGAATTACTTAAGGATGGAGATTATGCATCTCCACACACTGTTCCTATTGTTCAAATAGACTGATCATGGAAATGCTCAAGAAATATTTATTGAAAAGAAGAAAAAATTTTCTCCTTCACCACATTTTGCCAAAGAAAAAATTGAAATACACACCAAGCATATTAAAAAAATCCTCAATCTCCTTATGATTGAAAACTAAAACTGATATATTATACATTATTTTATTCCTTAAAGTAAAATATAATTAAAAAATTATAGCAACCAGATTAGTATATTCAGTTTTGTACTTCTTATCAAATGCTTTTGTTAAAAAGTCATATAAACTTTGATATGAATATATAGTTAGGTATCTGATCTTGTGAATGAATCCAGTAATCTTAGTATATCATTGTGCTAAGATATTCTCGTAGTGCTGTTTATAATAAAGAAATAAGAACTTTAGGAAAATCCTTTAAAGTGTAAAATTACCTAAAAAAAAGATAGGTAAAAGGATGCATATCAAATATAGCATAAATTTAATTGCATAAGCTATTAAAAGATTAAAGGAAATATATACCAAAAAAGATTGCTGTGGCCCCACTGGAAAAATAATTTAATTTTTTTCCTTATTTTTTTTTAAATTCTAAAGTTCTAAATTAATATTGTTGTCATGAGAAACATAGATGTCTCCTAATCCCATTTATGCTTTTGGTATATATGTCAAGAACATAAAATAAAATTTTTAATTCAAGTAAACTGAGTTAAACCATAGGTGATTATAAACAACACTATAATTTAGAACACAGTTGAAAATCATTTTTCACTATTGTCTAGTAACTTCATAATTAAAATCTATTGCTAAAAGGTAGAGCATTCCCAAGAAAAGGAAGAAAGAAAACCATGTTTCTGAGAGCCAGGTATGGTGCTGTAATTCCATCCTTCAGGGGGCTGAAGTCGGAGGATTGCTGTGAGTTTAAGATGTGCCTGGGCTGCACAGGGAGTTGAAGGCCAGCTTGGACTACCTAGGAAGATCTTGTCTCAAAAGAAAAAGAAAAAACAGAAAAGAAAAAATGGAGGAAGGAAGAAAGGGAAGGAGGGAGGGTGAGAGAGAGGGTTCTCCATTCTCTGAGAATGTGTAACTAGAAGGAAAAACCAAATCCTCTCACACGTTGCCTTCACTAATTGACATGATAATACAAAGAATGGATCACATTATCCATATATCAGGGCCAAAGTCACAATAGTGAATGTCAAAGTTAGATTTTTTGTCCCCAGGACTATCTGTTTAAAAATTCTCATCTTCTTTTGTTATTAAATATCTCTTTAATAATGCATGTGTGTTGATAACCTTCTCTACAAGATAGTTACCTATAATGAGTCATGCCATTTGCTTATTGAAACATTTTATTAAGTAGATGAAATTTGTTCTCTAACTCATAATTTACACAAAGAAGGAACAAATTACTGGCAAGCAGAGGTAGCATTAGAAGTTATACCAGTTACTTTTCTCTCATTGCTGGGGCAAAATATTCAACATCCAGAATGAAGGAAGGAAAGGTTTAGTTAGTTTATAGTTAGTGGAGGTTTCAGTCCATACTAGGCTGGCTCCAAGACAGACTGGCATGTAGCAGAGGGCAGAAGTTCATGGTGGTGGAAAGTAGCAAGACAGCAAGAGTAAAAGGGAGTAGTGGCAAAGATGGCACCAGCAGAGGCAGAGGCAAAGGCAGAGAGGATGCCCCTCTCCCTTACTTAAATTGCATTTAGGCTGTCCATGCACTCGCCAGGAATATCCATGGCACTCGCCCCCATAATCCCAGCAGCACTCACACCCATAATCCTAGCACTGGATCATGTCTTAACTGCAAATTGTAAAAGTCCACCCCATAACTTCATGAGGCTCTGAGGGGACAACTAGATACAAACCATACCAGAGGTGTTCATCCTGGGCTTACATGTGGATTAGAAGCAGCCATAGGAGTTCATCATGAGCTTGCTGAATTGAATTTATTAGGTCCTCCAGCATAAATTTAAAGTTGTAAAACTGTTATGGTTTGAATCTAAAATAGCTCCCACATGTTCGCTGTATTTAGAGGTGGAGCTTTTAAAAGTTGATTGGATTATGGGGCATTGTATTCATCTGAAGATTAATAAATTCCAAGTCCACAGGCTAGTTGGAGGGGTGCATCACTGAGGTCATGGTCTGGGAGCATTATTCTTTTCCCCTGCTCCTCCCTTTGTCTCTTTCCTTTCTACCTGCTGTGGATTGCACAGTTTTCCTCTGCTGCACTTTCTACTCAGCTGTTTCTATCTTGGATCCACCTACACATGGACTAAACCCATGGATGTTATAAGCCTAAAGAAACTTTACCTTCCTTAAATTGTGGATGTTAGGTATTTTGTCCCAGAGATGCAAACACTGACTAATACAAAGACAGTTACCCTAAATTTTAAATTAGATGAGATTAGCTGAGGGTTTATTGCATTTCCTTGTATATACTTTTGTGAGCACTTCTGTTAACTTTGAAAGCAGGTTTTGCTTTCAAGAGACACAGTTCTTCAAACTTTATTGCAGCCTTTAAAAGCTTTCTCTGGATCTATGAGAAATTGCAACACTGTATCACAGCAGCAAGGATTAAGGGCTATTGACATTTGTCTCTTATAGAAACACTTGTTCATTGATTTTTGTGGCCATTATTACAACCATAGTCTTGTCAGGGTCCCCTGGAAGTGATGGAGGTCTCAAAGAAATAATTCTAGGTAATACGGAGCTTTGAGTAATTACCCTGGTGAATCTGTTTTGTACTCTGTGCTGCTTTCGATGAAGATTACCAGCTCTCCTCTGAATCCTGAATACTTTCATCTCTCTAGGAAAACAATTCTTTGAGGAATGAGGAATACGCTAATGGTGAAAGCGAAGACAGGCACAGCGTGCGCTCCCATGCTGAATGGGGCAGCAAGCATACCTTTCGTATTTGGGATTACAAAACTTCTATGAAACAGACCTTTCTTTTTAACATTGTAGATTTAAACTGAGCCCTTGTGTTATAGCAACAATTGAAGAACTCAGAGCAGAAAACAGATTGGGGAGAAGGCCTGGGGAGTGGGGAAGAAAGGAGTGAGGGGTTTAAAATGATAGAAAATATTAAATTCATGTGCCAAATTAATCCAATGAACCTCACTATTCTGCATTACCAACATACATTAATAAAAAAATAACTTTTAAAGAAACTTTAAAAAAGGATGAAGAAGTGCCGGGATAAATATTCTGTTATTTCTTTGTACTCAAAAGTGTCCTATTCCCTCTCTCTGCCCTACCATCTATTGTAAGAACTATAATTCCCAGAATCTTTGTCATGGCTTCCAAGAAGTAGGAGGATTTGACCTAATAGAGACCTGAAGGCAAGAGATGTCAAGGCAGCCCATTGCCACCTCTTTTGTTTCACCTGGGGTAACCTTTTCGGAGGCAGCTGCAGCTCCTTCCTAGATTTCCCCATAATGGATCTAGCTACAGTTCTACTTCCTGTCATATGGCTTGGACTTTGAGACTCTGAAAATCCATGCCCTCCTTATTGATTATGACTATGAGTTGTCATTGCATCTGGTTTTTACTGATGATATCAGAGCTGCCCAACCCTGCTTCCTTTCCCACCACCTCTTCAGCTCTTTCTTCAACTGTATCTTCAATGTCCCACATGAAACTATCTAAAATTAAAAATGATGCACTAACAAAGAAAATATCTGGATTGGGATTCAAATGTAAGTCTGTTTGATTCCTATGCCTACCTCTTTTTCTTTTGATCTCTGACAACACAGTGCCAAAAAATAGTAGTAGTGGTAATTATTTTTTAAAGGACAAATGGGTTGAAAAATTTCATAGCCACACTTTTCTGTTTTTGTTTCTATCTTATTTGTTCCCTGTTGACATAGTATCTTTTCACCTTATGCATCTAAAAAGAAACAAATTCTATTTTCATAGAGCTGGAAACTTTTGTGGTCATAGCTATGTTCAAAACACATTCATGTGTAAGTTTGTTCCTGTGTTGTGGGCTAGATGTTGCCAGCGTACCATATGGAGTCTTGAAAAGATGCCACAGAACTATGAATTGTAATATTTTTATTACCACTCATTTCCTTTTGGCCACTAGTCCAGTAATTCATCATACCATCAGCTACTGAGCCTGAAGCTCTTGCTACATAGGTCACAAAAAAGAATTGTTTTCAATGGCCACACTTTCCTGGTACACAGTCTAATACTATTATCTCCAAGTTTTAAATCTTTCAGGTGTGAGAAGATGCTCTTTTTCCTGAAACACTGATTAGAATCAACTTGTTGAATCACCTGCACTCAGGAGGGTGTTAATGGAAACCATTAAATTTCATCAAATTTAGTCAACAGCCTGACTGTTTTCCACTCTTATACTATGTCCCGTAATTCTGAAGTCATTCTTATATGATATGGATATTTCTTCTAAGTTGTAACAAAGGCTTAATCTATACCATTTTAATGGTCACAAAGTGCCTCCATTTATTGACTTTAACAAATGTTTACAGAATGTCTGTTTATCTGGTAGTGTTGTAGGCTCTAATTTGCAGTAGTTAATACATTAGACATAAAACCTTATTTTAATAAGGTCACAGTGTAGCAGAAAGATAACAAATATGACAAGTAAGCAAGATATTTAGTATGTTCCTGAAAAATGCTAGAAGGGTGAGATTTTAGATAGATTGAAAAGTAAAGATCTTGTTGAGAACGGAACCCCTCAAAGCTTTCATTACTCCATTCTCAGTCTCAGATGATGGCCTTGCATTCTATTTCCATGAGAAAATTGCAGCAATCAAAAGAGAACATTCTCAGACTCCTACACAACTTGTAAAAGTTTACCAATTTACCATTTATCGAACTCTGAATGATATACTCTGTCTTCTTCTCTCTTATTTGGAAGAACTCTCCATACTCTTTGAACTGTTTGTCTGGTGCACATAATCTAATCCCCTCTTACTCAAGAACTGTGGTCATGGTCCTCTCTCTCCTATGTCATTAATATTCTTTTGTTCAGTGGTATGAAAACATCTTTCATCCTTAAAACTCTTAGTGTACATTTCTGCCTCTAACAGTTACTTATTTCTCTGCTCCCTTTTAGACCAAAACTCTTTTCCTTACCTATACCTATACTCTCTAAGACAGTGCCTACCCTGAAATTCTCTGTAGAATCTGTTTAGATCTGTTTCTTACCCCCCACTGCTTTAACTGAAATTGCAAAGTCATTAGCAATATGCTGCTCAATATGATGGTCAGTTCCCAAGCCTTCTTACTGGCCCTGTGCTGCCATTTGAGAGAGGCCCCATGGAGGACCACATGAACAGCTCTAGTTGAAATAAGAGCGACTGTCCATTTTTGGCTGAGCCTAACCCTATTTCCTTGTATTGATATGTACAGAGCTGGCTAGGACTTTTGTTTATCCTCTCACTTGGCCTTAAGCAATGTATATTGGTCTAGTTGAGGTGCTGGTAATAGTCTTTGAAGGTGGCATGTATGTTTTCCTGGTAACCTACACCTGCTGCTCCTTAATGTGAGCTAGGTCAAGACAGGACACTAGCTGGGATCTGCACCACTAGCTGGGATGGAGCCTCCAGATAGAAGCTATGACTTCCTGGTGCTTGAAAGACTACATCAAAGCTAAAGCCCAAGACCACCCAAAACATTAGATACTATCTCAGTAACATAAAACAGATTACTTTCTCTACATATCCTCTCTGCATATGGCAGAGGTAAATGTAGGCCACTCATCTACCTCAGTTTACAGTAGTCACCTACTTCCCACAATTTTCCCCCATTCCTCCTCAAGCCACTCCTCCACTAAATAAAACTGGGTGAGGTCCTGCGTCAGCCTCTTTGTTCCAGAAAGCCATCTTCATGGGTGGACTTAGGGCTCGTTTGCTCCCCACTAATTATAAATATGTTTTAATGTCTTCACTTTCACTGTGGGTTACACTGGGAGTGGTAGATTGAAATTAGGTTGATGGGATTCCAACAACAGATCTTTGGAATTACAAATATTAATTTCTTGGACTGAGAACCAGGTAGGGACTCCTATAAGGCCCCCTGATTTCCAGGATACCACACTAGCCTGGTTCCCTTTTATGCATCTGTAAGCTTCTTAGTATCTTGTTATTTTCCCCTCATTCCACCTCCCTAAACACTGGATGGCTCTGAGCCTCATACTTCTTTTAACTTATGTACTTACTCCCTAGTGATCTCATTTAACCTCATGACTTTTGAAGCCTCCAAAACCTTGAAGCTGTGTGTTTTCTCTCTTTGACATAGGCCTGTTCTATAATTGGTCAGGACAAGGCATGGGGGAAAGCGTCAGAAAATATCTCATTTAACCACCTTGTGTCTTTGCCTCTGAATTCCAAAATTTTCATACAACACTTTATGGTAATTTTTTTTAAACTAAGCAGTAGAAGTCAGAAGCACAGTAATAAGCTAAATAGTCATTTCTGCAATTCATGTGAAAAATAACAGTGGCCTAAACAAAAGAATAGCAGTAAGAACAGAAAAGAACTGCATAGGATAGCAAAGTATGACAGAAGTCTGGGTAGATACCAAAGAGACTCAGATAGAAAATACATGAAAATTACATGATTTTTAGAGAAAGGGGAAGAAATAAGAGGCTCAGTATCATTCATATTGCAAGCTCGTGTCTGCCAGATATGGAGGAAGTGAAGCAAGTGTTGATGTAAGTGCAGATGCTATTTTTAAGTATGAAAGAGAGCACTCAGTTACAAGAAAATTAATCTGCACAATATGATTCACGAGTCTGAATTTTGCATTGACCCAAACTGAGGACCATCAAATATAGACTGTCTCTCCTTTCTAGCCCATGAACACAACAACCTTAGAAACAAAACCAACACCTGCCATTTTCACAACATTGTCTTTACACCGCTGAGGAAAATGGAAATGGGCTGACAGACATGTGTTCTTTGGTGTGAATGAAGATGTGGGGTGCTCTACCTAGGTACAGACATTGAATATCTATCCAGATCTCTATGCTTTTGTGATACACTTTGAATAAGCCAGCCATCTTCATATAAATCCCACCTATTTTAACTCCATCTTTCAACCTGAGTTTCAAAGAAAATAGTGTGCACTCAGGCACTCAGTGAGCAACAAGGAAAGCAATGCCTGTGTCTTCCTAACAACAGTAGTTTGGGAGGCTTTAGGGCCAGTGAAACCCCAGGGAAGCTGAGGTGGAAATGACTTTGCATTATGAATCATTACCAAAATTGTGAGCTAAGTTCTGATTATAAAGCCTTTATTACTGTGATGTTACAATAATCCAAAAAGAACACAGCTGGATTTTCTGATGACAGGTGGAGCATACAATTTCTGGTTGAAAACAGTTCAATTTTGCAGTTGTAAATTGTTCACATTTGATATGGACGTCACTAAAAGAGAACGTTTGTTTGGAACCCTACTAGGTTCTTATTACAGTAACTTTTCCTGGCATTAAAGCTCACTTTTTTATTAGAATTTAGCACCTTACAGAGTTCCCCCCACAGGGAGTCTTTTCTGCTTTTCCACACAGAAATTTGATTAACTTAAGTACAGTGAAAGCTTATGTTAGTTTCATGGTAAACAACAATAGCTAGCACCAAAATCCTCTACAATTGGCCACTGCTGATGTTTCCAAGGTTAATTTTTACACCTCAACATGATGACTTACTATCCTTTGCTCTGAACTGAATCTTTCTCATCACATTCTGTCTTTTCTCCTCTCCACACACCCCCCAGCAGTTCAATGCCTAGATTCATATTCCACAAAACCTTTCTAGGACTCTATATTTAAAGGCAATTCTTAGCCTCCCCTCCCCCAATTCCTATATCAAAAAGAGAAAAATATGGGAAAGTTTGTAAATAATAGAGCACTTTGAAAGTCAGTGCCTCATCATTTTGTTGAAAAATATTTTCAACTTGTGTTTACCTCAAGCTTTAAGAGAACTCCAAGACCAACCTCAGACTCAGTAGCTCTCTAAACAGACTCACAGAAATGAGAGAACAGAGCTGCTGAAGGCACCATTGGAGCTTACTGCAGTGAAAAGATACAAAAGCCAAAGAAACCCAGACAAAGTCCAGGAAAAAACAACTGCAAACTTTTATTGTCTACCACTGCAGCTATACAGATAGCTTTTAATTCTCTCAACAATGATGTATGACAACATGTAATACAATGTACAGTTCCAAATGAAGAAGTTCCTTACAGTGTCAATGGCCAGGGTTTCTACTAGGAGTCAGTCATAGGGTTACTTTTTTATTTTTATTTTTTGGTGGTATTGGGGATTGAACTCAGAACCTTGTGCTTGCCAGGCAAGCACTTATTCTACTGAGCTATCTCCCTGGCCCCCAATGACCAGCTTTTCTTTTTTTTTCTTTGTATCAGGAATTGGACTCATTACCTCATGCTTGCTGGGCAGACACTGTGCCCAGTGAGCTACATCTCCAGCCCTGGGAGTCAGTCATGTAGGAATGAGGGGCCTATATTACCGCTCTCCTGTCACCAAGAACTCCTGTCTCCAAGTCAGACTGACACTCCATAGCTCAGGCTTCCAGAATAACAAAAACAGACTTCAATATAAATCTCATTATTAATATTAACTATGTGAGATGGTCCAAAGGTACTCTAACCAGGCAGGAATTTCCAAAGACTGGGGCCCACAGGAGCCAGTCAAGAACCAGAATTTTTTAATTTGTATAGTTCAGCGCCTCTTTGCTGTTGACTTAACCCTTTACTGCCTATTTACTTTGGTGATACCTAACTATGCAACCATATTTACAACCCTGGCATTCCCTGTAGAATGAAGTCCACAACTTCACCTTTTTATTTAGTTACTATTGAATTTTCGCATCATTCCATATCTTCTATTCATCATACTTCACATATCAGATGTATTGCTATGGCTTTTCTCTGGAGAACAACAAGAATATAAATTCCCTGCCAAGCTTTCCTCTTTATTACAATGACATATTTCTATAGCTAATTCATCTTAAATAATGTAGCTAGAGCTACAGAGTGACATTTTCAAGAGAAAGTGGGAATATACAATGTACACAGGACCCATCTGCATTGTAAAGCCAGAAGAAATAAATTGGAAACCTGAGTTCTTTCTATGAGTCCCGATGAGTCTCCCATCTGGTTTTCATAAGGGCTTATTTTGATGAATGTTGCATATATGTTTTCCCCTTGTCTCAAGACAAAACCTTATTAAACATACCTATGAAAGCAACTCACATCCACTAAAACAAACCTCAGCTAATATTATTTAAATAAAAGAAAACAACCCAGTATGACTAGTTTCATGCATGCATATTGAAGAATAGCAGACCAATTCAAAGCTCAGAATATCTGGGGTGAGAATCTGACCAGTGTCATCAGAAGAGCATGGAACTGCCTGTCAGGACTCCTGCTATGACAGGGGCAATATTGCACACTTACCATATCTATGAGGGGACCCTGCTTCCTTACCCCACCCCACCACCTGGCAGCGGAGGTTGCTTGATCAGTTTTTTCCAATGGAAATAAATGTTTTGGATGTAATTGAAAGATACTTTACCAATTCATAGTGACTAGAGAGTATGTTTTATAGCCAACCCCCTAAAAGACTTCATAAAACATTTGAACTAATCTTTGTTGTTTTAAAGTACTGATACTTCAGGCTGTTACTGTTGCCTAACACACCTTAGACTGGCTATCATATTTGGGTCACGGCTCCAGTTCCACAAGTTGCAGTACAATCAAAGGCAAAACACTTGCTTCTTTAACTTTCAGTGTACTGAAACAAAATATTGCATAGATCAGACTAGGTTTCTCTAGGATGCCTCTTAATTATGAATGCCCATGAGATAGGTTAAAAACGGGAGCCATATGGTATTAATTCCTGGCTATATCATTTACTGCCTGTGATATTAACCTCAAATTTTAATCTAAAAATGAGTATATTAATATCTGATACATAATGTTATTTTAGGTTATACAGATAAATACTTTGCTAGTATAAAAAGAGTTCTAACATGCAACACTTAACAATTTAAATCCATGATGATTACAAGCATATTGTTGCAAGTTAGCAGTCAATCATAAATCAGTTTTCTTTTTTTCTTTATTTATTTTTATTATTATTTTTACTGAAGAACAAATAGCAAAGAGACAGTTTCAAGACAAATTAACAGGACAGATTCAATAAATTAATACATTGCAAAATGTTTTCGTAATGTTTTGGTGATGTACAAGGTGCATACATGATATTATACTTACAGGCATTATTATAGCAGATGTCTCTAATCAGTGAATGAAGAGAGTGTAGCTATATACTTATATTGTTATGGCTGAATTATATCACAGATTCAATAATTAATACTTTCTACCTTGTTATCTCAGTACTGTTTGTCCACAGTACTAGAAGCCAACTTAATATCTTGTCCAAGCACTATTAGTGCAAATCTTGCTTCTCATAGAATTATGCAGAAGCACAGCATATTTATCCTAGCTGTACTGTTTATACACACACATCATGATTCATCCTTCATATACACTGCTTTTTTGTCTAGACCTGTCAAAGATGGGAATTCCATTGTCATTAAACCAATTTAGGTGCCTGAACTCAGGGACACAATCCAACACAGTCCAGGATTCCACAATAATAGTGAGTTATCTGAACAAGTTGTTGACTTTATCATTTACAACTCAACTTGTTATTATGGCCCAACGTTATATACCTCATTTTTATACTTACCTGCTAGATGGTGAAGACAGAGCTAGATCAAGACCTATATACCAAAAGATGTAGCTTTTGTTCTGATTACGTCCCCTCAGGGTTTATCTTGTAATCATGTACCATACTCTGTAGATCCTTTGTCTGTGTCATCCATGCTGATAAGTCACGGCCAATGCTTGACCAGTTTGCTCTCCATGAGAGCCTGAGAGAAGGTTTTCTCTCCATGTGACTCTCCCCAAGCACACTATAGATCGTCAATCTCTTTCCTCTGAGGCTCCATAATCTCCTTGATCAGAAAATTTGGGGCACAACTGAGTTTCATGATGTTACAGCACAGGTTCTTTTCTGTCCTGAGTCTTTGCTGACCATGAAAGGCTAGGGCCAAAATGTAGGCTGGCCTTGTAGCTCTTCTATTTCTACAACTTTGATCTGTGAACGGAGGTTGTTAATCATCCAGAAGAAAAGCAATTAGCATCCTGCAGAATATGTCATTCAGTTTGCCCTATCTGACTCAATTGTTTTTAATGGTTGTTGACATTTCTACCTTTATTTCTTCTTTTGACTTCATATACTAGGGGGACTATATGATATTTGCACATGAATGTCTGGTTTATTTCACTTATAAGTATATGTTCAAGTGGAATCCACTTCAATATAAATGCTTCAAGTTTATCATTCTTAATAGCTGAGTAATAATCCATTATATAGAAATACCACATCTTTGTCAACCATTCCTCATGTGATGGACATCTTGGTTGTTTCTAAGATTTTGCTATCACAAATTGTGCTACTATAAACATAGGTACACATATATCAATATGATATAATGTTTTCAGTTCCTTTGGGAAATTTCCCAGTAAGAGGATAGCCGGCTTGAATGGGGTTTCCAGTCTCACTCTTTTGAGGAGTCTCCACAATGATCTCCACAATGGTTGTACCAGTCTACATTCCCACCAACAGTGGAGAAGTGTTTCCTTTTCCTCACAACCTCTCCAACATCGGTTGTTGGTTGATTTCCTTATGATAGCCATTCTTTCTGGAGTGAGATGGTATCTCAGTGTTGTTTTTATTTGCACTTCATGGATGGCTACTGATGTGGAGCATTTTTTCATATATTTATGTGCTGCTTTAATTTTGTCCTCTGAAAAGTATGTATTCATTTCAGATGCCCATTTCTGAATTGGGTCTTTAAATTTGAGGACCCTGTTATATCTTAGTACTTTATATATTCTAGACAGCAGAGCTTTGTCTGATTGCTTATTAATTAGATTTTTTTCAAAATTTGTGGGTTGTCTTTTCATTATGTTGACAATTCCTTTTGACATGCAGAAACTCCTCAAGAAGAGATGATCCCAGTTGTTGATTCTTTCAAGTGTTTCCCATGCAAATATATGTTTGTTCATGAACTCTTTACCTACACCTATGTCTTCAAGAGTTCCTCTTACTTTCTCTTCCAGGACTTTGAGTGTTTCTGTTTTAATGTTTAGATCTTTAATCCATTTTGGCTTTAACTTAGTGCATGGTGATACAGCTGGGTCAAGTTTTAGTTTTCGGCATGTAGAAAGCCAGGTTTCCAGCACCATTTGTTAAAGAGGCTATCTTTCTTCCAGCGAGCTTGTTTGGCCCCTTTGTCGAAGATCAGATGGCTGAGTGTGATTGTAGATGCCTCTGCATCTTCTAATCTAGTCCATTGATCCTCAGGTCTATTTCATTGACAATAATACATTGATTTTATCACAGTGGCTTGTAGTATAATTTCAAGTCAGGAATCGTGATGCCTCCTGTCTTGTTTTTATTGGTCAAGATTGCCTTTGCTATTCTAGGTCTTTTGTGGTTCCAAATAAATTTTAGGAACAATTTCTGTAGGTCTGGAAGGTATGATGGTGGCAGTTTGATAGGGATTGCATTAAATCTGTACAGCATATTTGAGAGTATGGCCATCTTCATGATGTTCGTTCTTCCTATCCAGGAGCATGGAATATGTATCCATTTTCAGAAATCCTCTATAATCTCTTTTCTTAGGGTATTGTAATTTTCTGTGAAAAGAACTTTGACTTCCTTGGAAGTGAATCCCAACGTATTTCATTTTTCCCGGTGCTATTGTAAAAGGTATTGTTTCTATTGTTTCCCTTTCAGTGTGCTTGTTATCTGTGTAGACGAATGCTATTGACTTTTGAGTATTTACTTTGTATCCTGCTATGCTACTGAATTTCCCTATGAGTCCTAGTACTTTCTTGGTGGAATTTTTGGGGTCTTCCAATTAAAGTATTATGTCATCTGCAAATAGTGATAATTTAACTTCTTCTTTACCTATTCTTATTCTTCTTATTTCTCCTTCTTTTCTAATGGCTGTTCCTAATGATTCTAAGACTATATTGAAAAGGAGGGGTGATAGAGGACACCCTTGTCTTGTACCTGATCTAAGAGTAAAAGATTTCAGTTTTTCCGCATTTAGGATTATATGAACTTTTGGGTTATCATAGATGGTTTTTATCAAGTTAAGGTAGAGTCCATCTATTCCAATTTTCTGTAGGACTTTGAACATGAATGAGGGGTGGATTTTGTCAAAGGCTTTCTCTGCATCAATTGAGGTGATCATGTGGTTCTTAGATTTCAGTCTATTAATATAGTGTATTACATTTATAGATTTTCAAATATTGAACCATCCTTGTATCCCTGGGATGAATCCTACCTGGTTATAGGGTATAATCTTCTTGATGATTTGCTCTATTCTATTTGCTACAATCTTATTGAGTATTTTTGTGTCTATATTCTTGAGGGAGATTGGCCTGTAGTTCTCCTTTTTGGTTGTGCCTTTCCCAGGTTTTGGAATCGGTATTATACTTGCCTCCAGAAATAATTTTGGGAGAACTGCTTCCTTTTCAATTTCATTGAAGAGTTTGAGGAGTGTAGGGATTATATCTCCTATAAATTTCTTATAGAATTCAGCTCTGAATCCATCAGGACCTGGACTTTTCTTTGACCATAGGCTTTTCCTCATATTTTATATTTCTTGGCTGTTATTGTCTTATTGAGAGTTGTTATATCTTCTTGGTTCAGTTTTGATAACTTGTATCTTTCGAGGTATCTGTCCATTTCTTCTGTGTCTTCTATTCTGTGAGCATATAGATTCTCGAAATAACTATTGATAATCTTCTGAATTTCCACTGGGTCTGTGGTGGATTCAACCTTTCCATTCTTTATTGCTTGTATTTGAATTTTTTTTATTTCCTCTTTTTGATGAGGGTGGCTAGAGGCTTATCAACTTTATTTAGCCTTTCAAAGAACCAATTTTTTTGATTTGTGGATTCTTTGAACTATTTTCTTCCTGTCAATTGAATTAATTTCTGCTCTAATCTTTATGATTTCTTTCCGTCTTGCATTCTGGATTTCGTTTGCTCTTCGTTTTCTAGATGTTGGAGGTGCAGCATTAGGGTGTTTATTTGTTCCTGTTCTGTTTTCCTAATGTGTGAGTTCATAACTATGATTTTCCCTCTGAGAACTGCTTTCATGGCATCCCATAAATTCCAGTAAGTTGTGCTTGAATTTTCATTGAATTGTAGAAATTGTTGAATTTCTTGTTTAATTTCCTCTGTGACCCAATGATTTCTGAGTAGGGTGTTGTTTACTTTTTCATGAATTTTGCGGGTTTTTCTGGTTTCTTTTGTCATTTAGTTCCAGTTTCATTGCACTGTGGTCAGATAATATGCTTGGGATAATTTCTATTTTCTTGCATATACTTAAGCATGACTTCTGGACTAGTATGTGATTTATTTTCGAAAATGACCCATGTGCAACTGAAAAACATGTGTATTCAGCTGTGATTGGGTGGAACACTCTGCATATGTCCATCAGGTCCATTTGTTCCAAGCTTTGGTTCAGATCTGCTACTTCCTTGCTAGTTTTTTGTCTAGTTGATCTATCTTTTTGAGATAAAGGTGTGTTAAGGCCTTCTGTTAAGATTGTGTTCTTAGATATTAGGGTTTTCATGTCCATTAAGATTTGTCTTATATAGTTGGGTGCTCCTGTGTTTGGTGCATAGGTATTTATGAGTATCACTTCTTGCTTTTTAATTTTTTTCTCCTAACCAATATATAGTGGCCTTCTTTGGGCCATTTGATCATTCTTGGTTTGAAGTTGAGACTGTCTGAGAACAGAATTGCTACTCCTGCTTTTCTCTGAGGTGCTGAGGCATGTAATATTGTTTTCCATCCTTTGACTTTGAGCCTATGAATGTTATTTTGAGTTAAGTGAGTTTCTTTTATGCAGCCTATTGTTGGATTTTTTTTTTTTCCTAATCCACTGTGCCAGTCTATTTCTCTTAATTGGCGAATTGAGTCCACTTACATTGATGGTTATAATTGAAATGTGTTGACTTATGTTTGTCATGATATTTACCTGCTGTTGTTTACTCCTTTGTATCCTGTATTTAATTGTCTTTCCTTTTCAGTGGGTTCCTTTCATTCTCATCCATGGAGTTCTGGTCATTGTGGTCTCTCTCTAGAACCTCTTTCAGCAGCCTTTGAAGGGATGGCTTTGTCATCATGAAATTCTTCAGTTGTTCTTTGTCGTGGAAGTATTTCACTTCTCCATCAAACTTGAAAGAGAGTTTTGCAGGGTATAATAGTCTGGGCTGGAATTTGTTTTCATACAGGACTTAAGAACTCTGCTCCATGCTCTCCTTGCTTTCATGGTTTGTGTAGAGAAGTTGGCTGTAATTCTGATGGGTTTTCCTTTGAATGTGATATGTTTCTTTTCTCTAGCAGCTTTAAGTATATTATTTTTGTGTTGGATTTCTGGGATCTTGACTATTATATGTCTCGGTGTGTTTTTACTTGGGTTGAAGTTATTTGGTGTTCTGTATGCTTTGGTTACCTGAATGTTGGATTGTTTCCTCATATTTGGGAAGTTTCCTGTGATTACTTCTCCCCAAATTGTTTTTATGTCATTTGTATTGACTCCTTCATTCTCACTGATACCAAATAATCTCACATTGTTCATCCTGGCATCATCTTACAGGTCATGGATTATTTTTTCCTGAATTCTCATTGTTTTTAAGATATCTTTTCTCACCTTTTCACTAGCTACACCAGCATCTTCAAGATCTGAAACTCTGTCTTTGCTTTCACTCAAATGGTTTTTTAGACTGGTGATTGATATTTTTAGTTCTTCTATATCTCTTTGACTCTGCTTCATGCACTCTATTTCTTTTCTGTATTGCTCATTCAAGGAATCCATGATATTTCTGATCTCCTCAATTTTTTTATCCATGTCTTCTTTAGAGGTAGTTATTAATTCTTTTTCTGCAGAGTGTCTTCCAAGTTGGGTTTCCTCTGTATAATGGACTTGTTTCTGTATTTCAGATGCTATGATTTCAAAGAATTCTTTTTTTTCAAAGAATTCTTTTTTGATTTCAGAAATTATTTCTGCTTTGATTTCCTCATGACCTTTCTGCCATTGTTTCTTTGCTTTCAATGCTATTAATTCATATGTTTCAGCTGGAATAATGTTGTGTGCACTTGTTCTGGCTGAGCATTGGTTTTCCCCCTGATGTTTCTGCATTTGACTCTTTATTTCACATGCTATGTATTCAAAAATTTCTTCTTTTTATTTCAGGCATTAATTCTGTTCTGAGTTCCTCTATACCTTTCTGCTGTTGTTCCTTTACTTCCGTATCTATCAATTCTTTCATTTCAGCTGAGCTACTGTCCTCTGCACTTACTGGTGGACTCAAGGCCTGAGATTGCATTTTTCTCCTTGTCTTTGTCATTTTCTATAGCAGTGACCTGTGACCTTGGTGTTGAGCTTTGGTGCAGCTATAACCTTAGCGTGTAGTGAGATTTGGGTGCCAGTCTATTAAGTGTGAGATTATCCAGTCATGCCTGGCCTGGATCTAGCTGTTGTGTTCAGTTCCTTTTTGTTACAGCTCCTGTGGTTCCCCTTTGTTGGTTCCATGGTCAGGTGAGCTGGAACCAACCCGGGATGCAGCATGAGTAGTGAAAATTCCCACAATCTTGGCTGGCTTTGGGGCAAGTATCTGGAAAGTTGCCAGAGTCGGCCCTAGTATCTCAGGCTGGTCGCTGTTTAGGTGGGTGGGCTGGTCTTTGGTGGGTCTTCTGGGCTCCCAAAAGGATAGTGAATGTTCTTTTTCACTGGGTATGTTTTACTGGGTCAGCCAAGCTGTGCTGGGTCTGGGGACATGTGGTGGGACCTGGGACCGCTGGGAACTGTCTCTCTGGTGCGGCGGGCCTGGAGCTCTCACTCACAGGCCGAGCTGCACTGGGTCTGGACATAAATCAGTTTTCTAAGCATTCTTCACTCAATAATGGCATTATTAATTAAAGTCAATGAGTATTTATGTCACCCATTATTACACATTTTTCCTATCAAAGAAAGGTAGCAAGGTTGGTCTCTCCATTACTGTCCTGTGTTCATATCTGTGACACTCAGGAATGACAAAATATAGGTGACTACAGGTCATAAAATTCTCAGAGCATGAACAAAAGCAAAGGATGCTCTCCTGGGGTGTTCCTCAGGGTCAACAATGGATCATAATAAATATTACATTTTCTTCAGAGTACTTCTCCTAACTGTGACTTTAGATTCATTTTCAATGGACTAGAATCCTTATCTAAAACTGTTTCTTATCTGTAGAAGGCATTCAACTGCCTTTGAAGCAAATATGCAAATATCAATATACAGACTATGTGTTACACCTGCCTTAAATCAGATTTTGTTGCTGAACAGATAGTATAAAAGGTGTCCTGTGGTCTTTCCAGCTGGCAGCCACTCATTTCTATTCTATCTGAATCACAGATAAGAAGTCCAAAGTGTATTTGCCCAAATCCCTAAGGATCTGAGTCAGGTTCTGGTGATAAGAAACACTTAGGCTTGAGTAGGAAGGTGGGAGAGAAAAATCTGTAGTCGTTAATGGCAGTATGAATTTCTGCAGAGTTAGCAGTGGTCTCCACACAAACTTCAGAGAATTATCCCTGCTGAGACCTGACTTGGAATATCTAAAGTATCAAATACTTTCCATATTAAAACATGACTAACATAAGAAGGATTTGTAATACTACTTAAGAATATAAGATTTTTTTGGCACTAACAACAGACTAAGAATAAAAATGTAAAGCCTATTAAAAGATTAGCAAGTTTTTAAACCTTCCTCTTAAAATCTATTTCAAATTGTACTTAAAAACTTTTACTTAATTGTCATTTAATCCCCTTTGGGATGTATACAATATTCTCACTTTATTTTTCTCTAGAAACTGATAGTTATTTTTGAGCCACTATATATTCTTCTAAATAGAAGAATACCCAATACAAAATTTAAGTTACCTTTTAGAAGTAGAAGTTGCCCTATCTCTATAGAACCTTACAGGTTCTCTAAGAAAGATGGGATATGAAGGAGCCTGTTCTTTCAGATATTTGCCCAAGGTCCCTTAGATTAACATCAAGGGCAAATTAAATAAAGAAACATATGTTGAACACCTCTACTAGTTATATACTCTAGAAACTTACAATTCAATTGGAAAACACATTGAAGGGAGAAAATGTAGAACACAATAAAATAGACCTAAATAATACTTCAAGACAACACTATTGCTAGGTGATAGATGATTCATTGCTCACATTCTTTGCCAAAATCTCATAGAAGCTTAGGGCCCTTTGTGCACACTTCCTTGCTTTGATATTCCTTAAATATCCTATAGGCCATGTTTAAAATTCAGCCTGACTTAATGATGCAAGGTAACAAAGACACTACTAGGGAAGTTTCAAGGTGAGCCAGGGAGGTGGCAATAATTATTAAATGATGCAATCAAGTTTTTCTTGCCTTAATGTTCCTTTCTTTCTGTATATCTTTAGGCAGGTATATTGCAGGATTCCAGCTTTGGTCTACTCTTTCATTCCAAAGACTATAAAAAGGAATCTCAGTTTCTAAACTAAAGGGAATGAAACTGTTTGTATTAGTTGGCTATGAAATAATACTGGAGAAACCACAATTGAGGACCCGTGACTACTGTGCAAAATTATTTCCAGTTGACATGAGTTATTCCTAGAAAAGTTCTATAGACCTGGAAATGGGACATATATCCTGATACATTGAGCTGAGCGTTCTTAATAGACAGAAACAACCAACCTATTAACATCCTTTTTCCCTATTAAATGACTCTAATTTGGATTCTGTATCAGAAAGTCTTGATTTTATGGGAAAACATCATTCATTAATGAACTGAAGAAGTCACTTCCTTTACATCACAAGTTGAAAAACAGGATTAAATTAAAAGAAGGAGAAAGTCACAAAGCCTTTGTAGTTTACGCTGGGTCACTTGAACTTTTTAATTCAGATTCTTGAGTTCAGGTTTGTGTTTGTTTTGTTTTTTATCATTACAGATATATTTTCCCTCTTAAACTTTAATAATACGAGAATATGAAATAACCATCACATTTCCTTTAGATCTCTCCAGCTCAGTTCTTAGACTGAGTTTTAAAACTAATTCACATTTGAAGAAGGAAGTAACGATTTAATTCCAATTTGCTGGGTCTTGCCATTTGGGAAGTAAACAGTAAAATGGGTTTCCAATTTATTCCTTCCCATTAAAAGAGGATGACTACTCCAGGAAAGAAACAGAGAGAGAGAGAGAGAGAGAGAGAGAGAGAGGAAGGAAAGAAAGAAAGGACAGAGGGAAGAAAGGAAGAAAGGAAGGAAGGAAGAGAGAAAGAAAGAGAAAGGAAGGAAGAAAGGAAGGAAGGAAGATGACTGATGACTGATGAACAATCTTAAAAACATACTAAAAATAATTCCTCTTGGAAAAAATGCAATAAAACAAAACAAAAACCACATAATGTTTGCCAGCAGGTGAGTTCTCATCTGTAGCATGATATAACTGCTATAAGTTTTTTTTTTTTTTTTTTTTTTTTTTTTTTTTTAATGGTAAACCTAACTGGAATACATGGATCTGTAATCATGGCTTCCTGGGAAAGTTCATTTGTTTAAACTATATAGCTACCTCAGAGTAAAATTAGAGATGATTCATGGCCAAGGATTGTTTCTTCTCTTAGTAACTTAACTGCACATTTCATTAAAGCCTCATTTGTTAACCTAGATCCAGGGCACATCTGATGTAGCAAAAAAACCCCAAAACCCTGGCAAAGATCACTGAATATTCTCAATTTCCCACTATTTTACCTGTTTCATAATTATTTATATCCTTGAAATCATT
>PVKA01007988.1:29990-55242 GCA_004027165.1 Ctenomys sociabilis
TTTTTTGCAGAACTGGATATTGAACTCAGGCCCTTGTGCTTGCCAGGCAAGTGCTTATTCTACTGAGCTATCTTCCCAGCCCTAACTAGATCATATTCTTGAACTTGCTGAGGATCAGACTTTATAAGACCAAGGTCTTGTATTTTTTATGACAGTCTTACATGGATATTTGAGTCCTTCTAAGGCCCAGTACACTGATTTTCAACCTTTTGTCTGTGGATGGATAATAACTGGTCTGAATTCCATGAAAGGCTCCAGGAATGATGCCCATTCTTGCAGGTTTTGGCTTCTGTTTCCGCTTTTTATCCCATATTTTACTTACATTTTCTTCCAAGTGTATCCCTTCTTAAACTGCCCTATCCTTCCTCTAATATAGAATAGGACCTGTGTCTGAGTATTGATTTACATTCCATCTGATCTGCAAAATATAACTTATTCTCAATAGGTACACATGGATAGAAGGTAAAGAACTTGCAGCATGCCTACAAATAATTATGCTCAATATGCATCAAGAATGGTATGAGGAAAATTATTTAATATAGATTTACTACCTTAAAAAACCCTAAAAATGAACTCTCATTTTATAGATGAATAAAAGGAGCCTCAAAAATATTGGCATTATCCAAAGCTTCCCCATGGGAGAGCCACAGTGCAGACACACAGCTTTCTGATTGAAGACCAACACTTGTAGCTGATTCCAGGGTACTTCCTTCTGTATTCTTTTTTTTAATCCTAGTGCTATCCCATTTTCTCCAGGAATTAAGTTGAAGTAAAGCAACTTTATCACGGGAATGAAAAGAGCTCACTAGAAAAACAAAAACAACAACTACAACAACAACAAAAAACTAATAGCAATGCAGGGGAGGGCAGAAATACGTTACAGAAACCAATTTATACTAATAGTTTCCTGTTTAATTTAAAATCATAAGAGATTGTCATCACTGATCAACACTGCTTTGTCCTCCTTAATGTGTTCTCAAATGTAGGAGATTTCATTTATTAGTCACCAGGTTTTTAATTTGGGGAATCCAAATACAATGACACATAGATCTGGCCAAACACTAAAAATTATTTACAGTTATTTACACCTTAATATTGTCAGTAATGGGGTTTCACACTCATATGAAGAACACAATACATAGGTTCCTTGAGTGAGAAATTTTATTTTTATATTTAGCCACAAAAGGGAAAACAAATTTGGTATGATTGTCTTTTAAAATGGACATGGGGACTGGCCAAATAGCTCAGTGGACGGAAACACTTGCTAGACAGATGCAGTGGCTGGGGTTCGATCTATGGCCATGCCAGCCCTATCCCTGAGGGGCCCTGAGATGGCAGTTGAGACTGGGTGTGGTGGCACACATCTGTAACCCCAGCTCTTGGGAGGCTGAACATAGGTGGAACATTATGAGTCTGATCTACATAGTGAGACCCTGTAGGTCCTGGAGACCCTGTCCTAAAAATAAATAAATAAATAAATAAATAAATAAATAAATAAATAAATAAATAAATAAAATGGACATAGAAACATACTTATCAAAATAGCAAAGAAAAAATTTACCTTATAAGGCAAAATCTTTCTGGAGTCTCAAGCAATCTCAATAGAACCCTGATATTACTAGACAATATATTTTTGCACTAGACTTAATTTCCTGAATGATTTCTACATTTCAGTGCCCAGAAAATATGCAGCTGATACTTAACAAATGTTTTTAAACAAAATGTTTGTCAACTAGTTTAAAACAATATATTCTGCCTGCTGTGGCTGTGTCTAGACTCCCCCCAAAGCCTCATGTGACCACCAAGGGGCTTTTTCAGAGGTGGCTGGATCTAGAGTGTGTGACACTAGAATTGATTCATGGTGCAATGCTAGCGCTGAGGACACTAGGGTCAAGTGTGTGAGTGCTACCTGCCCAAGTATCCCAGACAAGACAAAAGGGGCAGAAAGACACTCTTAGCATTCTTTGTTGCTTTACTCCCTCCTGCCCACCACGAACTGTTTTTCTGTTTTTTTTTTTTTGCCATCCCATCCTGCCTTGGAACCAGGTGATTGTGAACTGAAACCTCTATGAACTGTGAGCTGAATAAACTTTCCTCCTTTAACTTTGGGTGTCAGGTATTTTGTCTCAGCAATGAGAGAAAAGTGACTAAGACACTGTCTGTGAAAGTAAAAGAGGTGGACCAGAGCAGAGAGGCAGGCAATAAGTGACCTCCCAGCCTCTCTTCAACCTCCTGTTACAAGTATTAACAATTCATTTATTAATTACATGTGTGGAATATGTATTATAGGTTCATAGGGCAATAAGAATTCATAAGGGAAACATTAAGCTTTTTGAAACTACAAAGATTAAAAAGAAACTTTTTGCACAGAGAAGTAATAGATGCTATGAGATTGTACTGTATGACAGACAGGTGTAACCTCAAATGCAAAATTTGAGAAGGAGGTAACAGGAAGTGGGTTAGAAACTTCTTTAAAAAATGTATTTGATACAGCTTGGATTCACTATGCAGCTTGGACTCCTAGTGATTCCATTGTTTTCAGCCTCCCCAACACTGGGATTATGGGTGTGCACCACCATACCTGGTCTCTGTGGCTGGCTCAGCACACATGATGGTGGGGTCAGCAGGGCGTGTGATGTGGGGGATTGAATCTGGGTCCCTGTACTTGCCTGAGCAGGCAAGCTTAGGCCACTGAACTATCGTATCTGCCCAACAGGAAGCATTCAGATCACCACATCTGGTAATGATTCCAAAGAAAGCTGCAACAGCACAAGCCCTTCTCATCTAGACAGCCTTCATGCACAGTAGGTCCATTATATATTCTTTAAGAAAATAAAATTATAGTAGTTAATGAAAATTTTTACATACACTTATATTTAAGAAGGTATAGAAATTCTGAAATAATTTCTACATATTATAGAACTGGCCAATATGTAAATATATGGATGTTGTTAGGGGCCAGGTTTCTCACTGTAGAGGGGAGAAAATGAAGCATGGATAGCAAAGGAAAAATTCAATGAAGTTTGCATGTATGTGAGACTGTCTGTGTGTGTCTTCTAGCTTTCTTCGATGAAAGAAAGCACTGGAAGCCATTAGCAAGGACAGAGCTAGCACCAGTATTTGTATTCCTAACTAGCTTTCCACGCATAGAGACTTAGACTTCTTTGTAAATTAAGAAAGTGTTAAAAATATGGCGATATCACAAAGAGACCCAGGAGTCATTCTGCAAGGAGCTGGAAAACTGTGAGCATCAGACTAAAGAAACAATAATTCACTGAATAAAATAAAAATCCATGATACCTATTAAAATATCCATGTAGAGAGAGATTGATAAATAGATGAGAAAGAAAGGCTTTTCTCAACAACAGAATGCCAGCAAAAAGGTATAGAGGGAAAAACAGTTTTCAAAACCATCATTTTATATCCATAATAAATGAAAAATATTGATTCAGAAAAAAATAACTACTGGCCATTAATGTAAACCCCTTGACAGCAAGGGCTACAGAGAAGAGTAAAAAGCAGTTCTGGATCTGGTGCTGTGGCAGGATGTGAATTTGCATTTGTAAAATTTAAAGTGTGTCAAGTGACTCTCCACGAATCCCTGTGGACAACACAGAAGCAAGAGGTGCCTGTCCACGGGGCTGCATGCCAGTGCAGACCCAGGTGCTGAGTACAGCCCGTGACCATTTCATTTGTTCTGTCCCACAACCTAAGCCCTAATCTTGGTGCCTGAGCACTTCTCAAGTGCTTGTGCGAACACTGGAAATGCCAAACATTCATATTAATGGGTTTCAAAATTTAAAAAGTGCCCAAAGTCTATATAAATAAATGATTGTCTATATAGATTGTAACACATCAACTTCATTCTTAGTATTAATAAATATTGCTCCTAAACATGAAAAAACTTTTTAAGGTTAAACTTCCTTACTTGGCTAAAAGTCTCCTGAGATGCAGAATTATTGGGAAGAAATTGAAACCAGTCTTATTTAAGTGAGTTACTTAATGCTCTTGACTGTCTTCTACTACCTCCTTTAGGATTTCCTGCTATGTAATCATGGTGTCAACTAAGCAGGTGAGGTGGCATGGATGGTCCCACATTTAATTTATGCACAGCTAGGTTAGTATGAAATACACGCATTTACTTGCCATACATTTCTAAGCACTCAATCCTCATTTAACCCCTGTCTAAAATCCAAAGCTGGACCTTTTGTTTTGGCTGCATGAGCCCCTTCCAAGTGTCTAAAAGGTTCCCTGCAGAATGCAGTTGGACGTGGTTTGTGGGTAGTTCCATGACTAATTATTAATTTGTCATTTTTTGTGAGGTCATTCCTCCTTATAATAATGTTATAATGTGGTCTTTAGTTGCCAAGGTAACCAGAAGAGGTGTTTAGGTTTGCAGTTTTCTTAATTAGACCTCTCTACTTTGCCTCGAAATTGAACTGTGTCCTTGGCTCAGTCTTCCTGTGATGGCAAGAACACTGCAATTTCAGATTCTCTCTCCATGTTTTATGTGTCACTGTCACTGCATAAAAATCTTCCTCCTCTTCTTCCTCTCTACTCCTTTTCTTGGATATGTGCATTGCCAGTTCATTTTTCTTTCTTTTTTAGCCTTATGTGTTTTTCTACCACATTAATATTTTTTACATACATAATTATTTTTGTGTATAGCATATTAGGCTGTTAATTATATAGTATTCTTATGTATTTTGAACCTTCAAAACAAGTTCTCCAGCACACAAAAGCATTGTCTACATGTATTGTTTAAATTATCTTGTGTATTTTAAAGACAGACTTTTACTGGACATTAACTCTACCATATATTGAGCCAGGGATAGAGCTCAACAGCACAAGTGCCTGCTTGGCAAGCACAGGGTCCTGAGTTTGATCCCTGGTACTGAAAGTAAAAAAGAAAAAAGAAAGTCAACCTAGGTAACAGATTGTGGAAATTAGTTTAACAGTTAAGGAAATAGGTTGTGGATGATTTTACTAAATTTTCTTATTTCTAAACTGTGAATAATAACACCTGCTTCATAGAGTATCACAGGTTGAGCACACTAATCTGAAAATCTCTAATCTCAAATCTCAAGTGCCTCAAAAATCCAAAGCTACTCTTCCCTGACATGAAATCACAAGTAAAAAACTCCACAATGGACCTCTTGTAAGGGTCACAGCCACTGTGTGTGCACTGAAAACAATGGATAAAAATACCTTAAGAGTTTGGGAGCAGAGTGGTGGATCATTTACCTTGCATGCACAAAGCCTTGGATTCAGTCTCCAGCATTGAAAAAAAACCCTTTAGACTATTGTATAAGGTACACATAAAACATAATTGATTTTTATGCTTATACTTATGTCCCACTCTTGGGAGATATCATTATGTTATTATGGCTATACAAATATATAAAATACTGAAATCCAAACTACTTCTGGTTGCAGGTATTTAAATAATGAATATATATTTGTGCATATATGGTTTAAATGAGATATTACAAACAAAATTATAGTAAGGATTCAGTGAATGTTGTTATATGATAATTAGTACCAGGGTTGTAATTAGCATGTATAAATATATCTGGAGTGTGTAAAAACCCTCCCACAAGGAGCTCAGTATCTGATAATGGCTGTATAATTGGCCTTGATCAGTGAAGCAGCATTCCTTTTGTTTCTTAACAAAATATTATTCCAACTAATACATTAGAAGTTCTCTATATTATCAGAGCAGTCAATCAAGTTCAAATAGTTTGTTTTGGCAACCAGTTGGATTTCTTTCAAGTCTGTAATTTTGCAATATGTTTGTAATTCAAGTCTATTGTGTTGTTTTTCCTTTTTGGTGACATTGTGATTTCAAGTAAGGAATTTCACTGAAATGACATTTTTATCATTCTATTTGTGGATATTATATACAGTAGGCATAGATAAATTAACATTAGAGTTAGTTGTACTTACCTAAAAGTATATCCATTGTTAGCTATACTCTGGCCAGATATTGACTTTGAGTACTAAAGGTTTAAGTAAAAATAGTAGTCCTTAAATGATTTTCCTTGCATTTTTCCAACCCATCCTTTATCTTCTCTTTTTAATGGTATTTAAAATCTAGGGCCAGTGAGATAGCTCAGCAGACTAAGTACCTGCTTAAGTAAGTGTAGGGGCCAGAGTTCAATCCCTGTGCACCACATGCAGCGCCAGCCCTGCCCCTGGGCATGCTCTGAGCTGGCAACCAAATCTGGGTGTGGAGGTGCACACCTGTAATCCCAGCACTGGGGTGGCTAAAAACAGGAGGATCACTACAAGTCCGGGTTGTATAATGAGACCCTGTACCAAATACATAAAATGGAAAAAACAAACCAAAAAGGCAAATATGATTGCGTTTTAATAATACCCTGATTAACACGACTCTCCAATCTAATAAAGGTCCTATGACCTTATATGAAATATCAGGCCCCCACTAGCTAACCTCCCACCTTTCATTTTACACAGCTCCTCTATACCCAACCAATGCTTCAACCATTAATTATGTTTAGTTCTCAGAATACATAATATTTTCACTCAAAATTTTGTTACTAGAAACCCTTTTCACTTGTTTACAAAACCACAATAAAATACTCAATATTGACAATTTAAAAGAGGATAGGTGTATTTGTCTCACAGTTTCAGAGGATTCAGTCCATAGTCATTTGGCTCCAAGGCAGAAGAAGTAGGGCAGAAACATAGGACAGAGAAAGCTGTTCAAGCCGACACAGCTAGGAAACACACAAGAGGAGGTTGGGACAAGAATACTCCCTTCTAAGGGCTGGCCAAATAGCTCAGCAGATTAAAGCACCTGCAAGCAGACATAAGGGGCAAGAGTTTGATCCCCGGACCTGCCATACTAACCCCACCTCCAGGGCATGCTGAGATGATGATTGAGACGGCGTGGTGGTGTGTGCCTGTAATCCCAGCTCTTGAGAGGCTGTAAACAGGAGAATCACTACAAGTCTGATCTAGTAGTGAGACCCTGAACACCCTGTAGACCTTTCCCTAAAATACAGAAAATAAACAAATAAATAAATAAGAATACTTCATTGTAGGTCGTAACTTTAGGAATCTATCTTTTCCAACCAGGTTTATCTTCTCACAGCATAGTCAGTTATTAACTTATCTATATTAATCCACCAATGAGTATAGCACCCCATGACTCAAACAACTTCCAAAACCCTTACCACTGAACACCAGAGACATTATGGAAATACTTTAGGTCTGAACCATGACAGCCTCCATAGGCTGCAGAACTTGAGCTTTTCATTTCTGCCCCTTCTATTAGAGAGCTCTGGTTCATTTGTGCCCAGGTGTCCCCTATGATGTTATATTACACTCATGTTTATATTTGTCTTACTGATTGCACTGCTGATTTTGTGAAGGAAAGGTAGGAATTGCTCCAGTGAATGAGCCCTAGACAGCCTATTCAGATGACAGCCTAGTGGATATAGACCATCACCCTAGCTTGTTGTGCTTAGTATAATACAGCTAGAGGAAGAGATTGGTATGATTAAGAGCATAACCTTGAAACTAGAACTGGACTCTAAACCAGTCATTTGTTAAATAACCTTTGCCAAATTATTTAGGCTTTCTGGACTTCATACTTTCTCTACATAAAATTGAGATAAAAATAATCCATGCCTCATGAGAGTTCAGATGAGTTTAACAAAGGTTACTGCTTAGTATTCAGTGAACATTATAATTATATTATTATTTTCTTATAGGCTGAATATAATTTGCTTTAGAAAAGTAAGGCAATACATATCTTGTTTAAGAAGTGACATGCAAATTGATTTGTGGGAATAAATTTTTCCCTCTGTAAAATATAGTGGAGGAATATTTAGAAATCATTTGATCATCCATTGCAATGAGAAGGATTTACATTTTTCTGTATCAGTTTAAAGTAAAGCATAGCTTGCCCACTATTAGTTTTGACATAAATTCAGATAATGAATTATATCTATATACTTAATATTATATTTATATACTTAATGATGGATTCCCAGTGGTCATTTCTGGGCACATTCATTTTTCATTTTACTTTTATACCTATCTTTACAACTTCATCTTGGTTCTTGTCATGAAAAAGTGCCACAATCCCCTAAATGTGGCCTGCTAATCATCCACCTCAGTTCTCACAAAGTTTTCCTGTAGTTATCATTCCTCCCTCGCTATCACACCAACTCTAAATTGAGTTCACTGGTTCTTCCAGCCACGATGTTTCCATGAGCTCCATCATTCTGAGTTTCTGATCATTTCTCTGTGTTCTCAAAGCACCTTGTAGATATGCTTATCATGGAAATTATCTCTGGATTGGAATTATCTCTTTATTTTTCTAACTCTATAATTAGCCCTGGGACATAACTCATAATCTTCATATTCCCAGTACCCTGTAAATTGATTTTAACACATGCTATTACCAAAATAAATAGATAAAATCGACTATAAGTAAACCTAAGAAAAGGCTATCATCAGCCAAATGCCCACCAAGAGAATGGATGTGTTAAATGTGATCTAGTCACATGGCGCACTCTTGAGCTGTTAGTCTCAAGATGTCCCGAGACCCTTAGTAGCAGCATCCCACATGATAGCGATACAAACTCTTGAGCTTCCCTGCAGATCAGCTGAAAGAGAAACTTGTGTTACACCCTAGGAATCTTATTTTCCTTTTTGCAAGTTCTGAGGATCAAACCTAGGGCCTCGTGCATGTGTGGCAAGCACTCTACGACAAACAGTTACCATTTCATCTCAGGAATCTGTTACAGCAAGCCTTCCAGATTGTTCAGAAGCACATTAAAATCTAAAAAGTAGTGCTCTACAATAGTGAGAGTAAAGAATCTATGAATAAATAAAATAATATGGGAGGATTTCACAGATACATTATTGAATGAAAGAAGTCAGACATAAAAAATATATATACTGTGGCAATACACTCATTTACACATTCCCAAAGCAGTAAAAATCCTAGCATAAGTGGTCACATTTGCTCACTCTATCTACATAATTTATAGGGTTAGTACAAAATGAAGATGCAGTCACTCTTGTTAAAATCTAGTCCTTCAGCAAGGTGTGGTGGCACATGCTTGTAATCCCAGAACTCAGGAAGCTGAAGTAGGAGGATCGTTGGGAGTTTGAGACCAGTCTGGGCTACAAAGTGAGTTTAAGGCCAGCCTGAACTGCATAGTGAGAACTTGTCTCAAACACACACACACACACACACACACACACACACACACACACACACACACACACACACAGAGTCTTTTAAATGCGTTTCATGTATCTATGCTCCAGAACTTTTCCCCTTCCAGTTGCTCTTCTGCATGCATCGACTTTAGAATGTGAAATGTGTGTGTGTGTGTGTGTGTGTTCAGGGAAGGGTCTATAGTGTTCAGGGTCTTACTGCTAGATTGGACTCATAGTGATGCACCTATTTACAGCCTCCCATGAGCTGAAATTACAGTTGCATGCCATGCCCGATCTCAATTGCTGTCTCAGTGTGCCCCAAGGGCAGGGCTGGCACAGCAGACCCAGGGATCAAACTCCCAACCCCTGCACCTGCTTGCAGAGGCTTAAATCTGATGAGCTATTTGGCTGGCCCATAGAATGAGAAATTGTTTGAAGTGTGTTAATAGCAAAATGGAATCATGAAGGGAGCCTGATACCTAGAAAAGGAAAGAACTTGGTAGGCCCTAAAAGAGCTCAGAAAATAGAAAATCTTGTTTTATTTGAAACAGCAGAGCCTAAAGCAATAAAGCCCCCTTGATTTTCTCCTCCTTTCACAGAGCATAATATAGTACTATACAAGGTTTTATACACATGGTCTTGTCATTCTGCGCCAGACCTCTAGGGCAGACAGAAACTTTCAGAATTGAAACCCTATATGGGATTCAGGCTAAGAATACAATCATGTCCTAGTAGTAAATGTGATAGGAATCAGTAATTTAGAGGGAGCATCTCTGTGAGTGAGAAAATGGAAGAGCATGGGGGATGGGCATCATTTGGGGGCAAAGGATGCCAAGAGAGAACTAAAGCACAGGGAGGGCTTCCATTCCATATTTTTGCCTGAGGCTTGTCAGGATTTAAGTGAACCACTCTCCTAAGCACCTGAGGGTGCCATTCAAAAGCCATTAAGCTTTCAGAGCTGTGTGCATGAGAGGAGCCTTTCATAGTGATCTAAGGTGTGACATCCTGGCCAGATGGCATTCTCTCAGAAGAATAGACAGATATTATCATTGTGAGAGAAGAAATCAGCCCTTTCTTTAACAGATTGCTATTCAACTGGGATATTTTTAGGCAAGCAGGGGGAAATCTTCCTGGTTAGTTTTGGGGATACCAGAAATGTAAAATACTTGGATGGAAAGGAGGATGTGTTGTGTCATCATACACGTGAGTCTCAACTGTGTAACAGAGTTCATTCAGAAAAGACGTGATTGGACAAGTCGTGTCTGCATTTTTCATTGTAATATTAAGATTTGCCAATGATTTCTGTGGCTAGAAATGTTTTCTTTATCACCTTATGAGATACACAGCCTATCAATATAGCTTAATCGCATCTTTCTTAATCATTGTCCTCATTATTACCTATGCATCGTGTGGTGCAGAATGCAAATACTATTTTTCCCTTAAGAAGATGCCTGTCTGAATGAACAAGAAATAGACACACAAAATCTCATGAATCTTAAACACTAAACAACCAAATCAATTTATGTGAATAGTTAAATGCAAAGTCACGATTCCCTTTCAGTATGTGAAGGTACATAGAATTCTAATAAATGCAAGTACCTCTGTGGAAAAGAACTCATCAATAAAATAAAATACAATATGCCTCAAGTTTCTTTGTAAAGAATATTTTCTCCTTTAGTAAAAAAATAACTAACTCTTTGAAATACTGACCGAAACTTTTGCAGTGCAATGTGTTGATTAATTTGAAAAAGTCTCTCAGGTCCTCTCTGCATCTAGGGAAAACAATTTCTACTTAGGTTGATGTTAAATTTATTAAAATCATGTATCTACAGCATCTCTGAAAACCACTTTTTTCTATCTATTAATTACACCTTTTTTTTTTCAGTAGCAAGGATTGAATTCAGGACCCTGTGCTTGCCAGGCAGGGACTTATTCTACTGAGCTATCTCCCTGGCCTATCTATTGATTACAGAGTTCAATTACCATTGAAGATGTAATTCAGAATACATCAAATTCTTTCACAACAAAGTGTGACACACACAGATGCAGTTATAAAATATCTTACTAAGATTACAATGGTACTGAATTTAACATATGAATACCATGAATTTGCCTATTTCTTCACTGTGCATATTTTACACCACCCAAATCACAGCTGTATTAAATATCTTCTCAGGATTTTGGTTCATTTTGATACCTTCCTAGGTGATGAAAGGACTAACTTCTCTGAAGTTGATTCAACTCCAAACTTGAAAATGTATATACCTTTCACACATTGCTTTTTTAATTATATACACTTTAATTTTCTTCTTTTGGCATGATAATGCACTGTAACAATCCTAGAATTCCAGGAGTCCAAGGCAGAAGGATTGCAAGTTTGAGTCAAACCTGTGTAATTTAGCAATTTGAGAAGGATCTATCTCGAAAAAATAAAATAAGATAAAATGGACTGGGGTGCAACTCGGTGACAAGGTTCTGGATTCAATCTCTAGTAACATCAGAAAAAAATTACTGGCAGCATTTACAAACTGACAAACATAGTAAAAGTACATCAACCTTTCCTGTACACTCCGCCTACGATCTACATGCATCAACTTCCTATAATTATTTTATTTGTTGTAGTTTCCTTTGGGATATTTTAAGGTAAGTCCAAGATAGCATGTCTTTTCACCTTTAAATACTATAGTATGCATTCCATACTCATAAAGAAGGCAAGATAGTACCAAATTCATTTTTCTAGCTGCTAATTTACAGTAATGAGTCAAGGTCCTCACAAAAAAACTAGTTTGTCATTTTTTTCTTTCTCCTCCTCCTCCCCTTCCTCCTCCTTTTTTTTAAGTACCATGAGACGCACATTTTTAAACACTCATATAGGGCCAAGGAGATGGCTCAGTGGAATAAATGCTTCCCTGGCAAGCAGAAGAGCCTGAGTTTAATCCCCAGGTACACAATAAATAAATAAATACATAATAATTGCTCATATAGTATATTTAATTGCAGTGTTTTGGCCAAAAGAAGCCCTTTCCTGTTGATGCCTATTTTCTTTTCATCCAACTTTGTAAGTTTCAGGTAGCACCTTTGCTTTCTAGGATAAGAAGATGTCATAGTTCATCTCAAGTAGATCCTGCCAGAGACGTGGAGTCAGCCTCTCCCCTGAGGAGCTCTTGTTCCCTTTAGTAAGGCATTTAAAATGAGGACTTGGGATTCACGCTCATTGTCCCTAGTTTGTCACACATTCATACCTTTGCTGTGATACACTTGTAAGTGCCTATTTTTTCTAAGACAAGAAAAGAAACTTATGTGCTTTATGTAATATTTCCAATTTAAGTTAGATAACTAATATCATTACTTTGTACTCTCTCTGAAAAATACTAATTCCAAGTATTGTTAAAACAATTATTTACTTGCCTTTGCCTATGTTCAAAATAACATGGATATTATTGACAATAAAATACTGACTATATGTTGAGATTTCTTGGTTTTTATTGGTAGAGAAATGTAACTTGAGACCATACTCTTAAGTGAAATAAATCAGACCCACATGTGCAAACACTGTATTATCTCACTAGTGTATGAACCTAAAAGAGTAAATAAAATTTGAAAGGAACAATAGATACTGTGGAAAGGGAATGAATTTGTTGAAAAGAAAGGAATTATTGAGATGAAGATGACAAGAGGAAGGAAGAAAGAGATGTATCTATATATGCATGCAGGATGGCTTGGATAATTGTACTGTGGATTTCTGCTGGTCTGTGGAAAGAAGCAGTTAATCCTTTTTTTATTTTTTCCATTTTCACTCTTCTTAATCCTAAATTCTTATTTAGGATTCTTTTTCAAATTTTGTATGCATTCCTCTGGTATTTATTTATTTTTTTAATATTTAGGACAGGGTGTACATGGTCTCACTAAATGGATCAGACTCAGTGATTCACCTGTTTACAGCCTTTCAAGAGCTGAAATTACAGGCAAGCACCACCACGCCCCATCTCAGTCAGCATCTCAGCCCTGGGCAAGGCTGGCATGACAGGCTCTGGGATCAAACTCCTGGACCCTGCTCCTGCTTGCAGGTGATTTAATCTGCTGAGCTGTTTGGCTAGCCCTTACATCTGGTAATCTAAATAACTAAGTTGAAGAGTTGAAGACAACACTATGCAATGCAACAAATATTGTGAAATTCTTATGATTTTGTTTAATGAAATTGTGTATCATTTTTAATTTTTTATTATTAGTATTTTGTATTTTCTAAAAACTAAAAAAAGAAAAGAATATTTCTTTGCACCCTAGGCTCTACAGTTAAAATGCTTAGATTACATTGTGTATTCTAAGATAATAACGTGATGTGTTATATCATTAAATCTTCCTACACTTGTTATGTTTTATTAATAGTGCCATGTAGATGCTGTATCCTGGGCAATGGGAAATAACGAAGAGTCACCTGTTAGCTTTTTTACTTTTGCTCACCTGGCTAATTTACCACCACTGGTAAGCCCTCTCCTCCTAGGCTATTTTATGTGATTACTGAAGCTGATCCATGGCTCAGTCCCCTTCCTGATCTATTATCCTGTGTGTCCATAGTACTAACTAGTCCTTGCAGCAACACTACTTCTACCAGGACCATATTCACATTTACATGTGTTTAGATGGAAATAATTACTTCTTTTTTTACCATCAATTTTTCATTTCTTTAAAAAAGAGTACAAATTAGAATTAAAACAGATTAGAGAAAAAGAAGGCTGCAAGCACAGCCAACATTTTGGCCCTAGCCTTTCAAGGTCGTAGAGGACTCAGGACATAGGAGAACCTGTGCTGTAACATCCTGTTACTCAGTAGTGCCACAAATTTTCTGATCAAGCGATTACGGGGCTACAAAGGAAGGTGATTATATGAGTATGTGCAGCTTTTTTTTAAAGGCCCTTTTCCTCCCTTCCTTTGCCCAGAATCATCTTTTTCATAGTCATTGATACTATTTGCTTTGGCACAAGTTGTAGCTTGTATTACTTACATTGGTTTCGGTTACTGGGTTCCTGTACTCAGCATATGTTTTTTCCTCTCATTGCCTGTTCCCTTCTCTTTGTCCCTCTCCTTGTGGCCTCGGACACTATTCTTATTGGATGAGACCTTTCCCTTGTCCCTTTAAAACCATCTTTTATCCTTTTCTTTGTACTTAGCCTCACTCACATTAGGGATATTATATGTTTTTTAATTTTTTGAGATAGAGTACAAATTAGAATTAAGACAGAAAATACTACAAGTGATGCAGAATTTCACTTAACAAAGTAATATGAATTTTACAGTATTTGTTATAATACATAGTGTTGTCTTCCAACCAGTTATTCATATTGCCAGATAAATGCATGTAAAATTAGAATAAAAGAAATGTATAAAGAAGAGAAAAAGTACAAATAATTCAAAAAAAGAAGACAAAACAAATGGTATATTAACTGTTCCTTTCTGAAGACCAGCAGAAATGCACTGTTCAGTTGTCCGAACCATCTGCTTACATACATAGATAAATCTTTTTCCTACTCCCTTTTCTGTCCTTCTCCTCAGCTCAGTAACTCTAGCATTCAAGCATGTGTGTCTGATTTATTTCACTCAGCATTGTTTTCCAGGTGCATCCATGTTTCTTACAAATGCCTCAAATGTGTCTGTTTTCTAAACAGCTGAGAGTATTCCATTATATAGAGATGTACATTTTGTTTACCTAATCATGTGTTGATAGGTATGCAGGCTGCCTCCAGATTTTGCTATCTTAAGTTGTGCTGGTATAAACATTGATATGCGAGCATCCCTGTAGTCTGATGACTTTAGTTATTTGGGGAAGATTCAGAGCAGGGAGAGAGCTGAGTTGTATAGAATTTCTAGTTTTACTTCCTTGAGAAATTTCCATACTGATTTCCATAATGGTTGTACTAGATTGCATTTCCAGCAACAATGCCAGAGGCTTCTTTTCTCACCACAGGCATGTATTACTGATTTCCTAATGACTGCCATTTTTTCTGGAGCAAGATGGAATTACTGGACAAAGATGCACATTTTTTATATATTTTTTGGCCATTTGAGTTTCTTTTTCTGTGAAATGTCCATTGATTTCTCTAGCCGATTTCTTGACTGGGTCTTTAATTACAGGTGGCTTAATTTTTTTTTTTTTTTTTTTTTTTTTTTAGTTCACTGCATGTTGTAGATATTAGTCCTCTGACAAGTAATTGGAAAAAAATTTTTCCCATTCTCTAGGTGAGAATTTTCACTCTACTGACCCAATATTTTTGCCAAACAGAAATTCTTAGTCTGATATAATCCCATTTGTTAATTTTTACTCTTATGCAATTGAGATTCTATTTAGAAAGTCCTTTCCTAGTCATATTTACTGTTTGGCCTCCTATAAAATTTAATGTTTCTCTTTCAATGTTTAGATCATTTATCCATGTTTATTTTAATTTGGTATGTGGTGAGAGATAAATTTCATTCTTCTGCAAACAGATAACCAGTTATCCCAACACCATTTATTAAATATGCTCTTTTTCCTCCAACATATGTTTTTAGACTCTTTTGTAAAGATCCAGTAAGAGAATGTATCTGAGAAGGTTTCTGTGTCCTCAGTTGTGTTCCATTGGTCCAGTACTATGTTGTTTTATTTACCATTGCATTGTAGTGTAGTTTGAAGTCTACTATTTATATGTCTCATGATTTTCTCTTATTGCTCAGAATTATTTTTGTTATTTGTGGCGTCTTCTGGTTCCATATGAATCTAGATCTACAGACTGTGTTGTTGGTATTTTGATTGGAGCTGCATTGAATCTGTGTAACCGTTTTCATAGTACTGACCACGTTGACAATACTAGTTCTGCCCAACCAGGACCAATGGACATCTTTCCATTTTTCTGACATCTTCTTCAATCTCCTTTTTCAGAGTTTTCGTTGTAGAGGCCTTTCACTTCTTTGGTTAGGTTAATTTCTAAGTATTTTATTTTTCTTGAAACTACTCTGAAGGGCATTGTTCTCATGATTTCCTTCTCATCCTATTCATTGTCGTTATACACAGATACTAATGATGTTTGCATGTTGAACTCGTATCCTGTTACTATGCTGAATTAACATATTTCAATTCAGCACAATTGCCACCATCATTACTTTGATGCTTATTTTCAGAACTTTGTCTATTTAGCTGCACCCCAATATTTCTTAGCATGGTCTGGTCTTGGGCAACAATCTCTTATTACAACAATTTAAAATGTTTTTGCTTGAAGACTTTAAATAAGCTGAGCTCCAGGGTGTTGGCTCCTTTGAAGGTATAATAATAATTACACCAGATACAAGTCTCTGTCCTATCCTTTCTACTCGCCCTGGCCATTTGAGTTCTTACTAGCATAATCTGCAAAGGCTAGTGTTTGCTTTTATCTGATAAGGACCTTTTTGGATGGCTGGGTTCTCTTTCCCAACTGGCAGGCTTGAATGAAATTCCAGAAGACTGATACTGAACAACTCAAGGAAGTCAGATATAAATGCCCGACTCCCTTAGCACAGAAGGGATAATGCTGATGTGTCCATTTCACACTGAATCTCTGGGCTTCATGTTACCAGCACTTGGAATGTGCAAAATTATGGGCCTTCTAATCCTACTATCCTCCCCTTCCCTATCTCATTTTTCTATTTCTATCCTCTCCCCAGAATCTCTGCTTCCATGTCTTCTCCAGAAATCAAAATCTAGGCATTAGAAATACTGCTGCTGCTGCTGTAGTAACAGAGCTAGAAAATGTATGTTGTTGCCCACTGATTAACCCTGATTTTATTTTTCACCTTAAACTTTACATTATAAGGTCTACCTTCCTCATAACATGTGCTTTCTACTCACAAGACTTGCATTTATATTGACAAAGGGTGTACAATAAATACTTGATGATGACAGTTTGATCACAATGACAGAAACATCTTTGATCTAAAAGGCTGAACTTTTTCAAAGAATTCATTTGAACTCAACTAGCATTTATTAGACACTTAGGTGTCAAGGATTGGACTACACTCTAGGAACACAAGAGTAAAATATGACAGTAAATAAATGAAACATTTTCTTGTCAGGAAGTTTAAAAGGCTATATTTTGACATTTATAACCCTACAAAGGTCATTTTCAACAAGAATGATTCTTATATATTGAAAAATAACAGTTATTTAAGAAAAATAAATAGAGGGATTTGGGGTAATATTAGGATCAGTTTCAGCTCTGGACTTCCTTATTTTGCCATAAATCTTTTAAAAATCCTCATTAATCTTAGAGTCAACATTTTTTATACCAGGTGCTGAACTGAGTTTATAACCTATAGCAATATATAACTTCCATTAGCATTTCAAAAACATTAAATTCTGTCAAAAGTATTTTCTTTATTTGAGAATTGCATATTTTTTAAGAGACTGCCAAGAAGTAAGTGCAGACTGTACTAAATTGAGTAGTATGTGGGGCAACTGTAAATGCAACATGTAGTTATTTTACAAGTATATTTGTGCTAATTGTTTAATTACAAAAATAAACCATGCATTCCTTCTCACTTGTTTTAAATCAATATATGAATATATGATGAAATACATTCCGTTAAAGACATGATAATTAAATGTATAATTAGGAGGGATATTTGATTTCCCTATCCACGTCTTAAGATATTTAACTTCTTTCTAAATTTACAATTAATTCTTTTAATTATTAGATTCTTCATAGTGTTTACTTTTCAGCAAAACAACACCTCTCACTGATTCACTGTTACTTCTTGCCTACTTTCTGTTGCCAAGAGATATCTTGACAGATCCTCCTATCATTTTAGCACTTTACAAAATGACGTGTGCTAGAAATGTCTCTTATCCTCCCTCTCTCATAATGATACTTAAACATGTCTGTTTAAAGAAGTTAATATCTGACTGCCTTGGCAGTAGTGACAACTTGAAATTCAAAGTCATGGACTGATTCCTCTAGGAAATGCAGTGTTTCTCTGAGTTTTCATGCTACTAATCAGCTTTAAATACTAGCAAGATTTTGCAATATTTTAGCTTTTGTTTTGTTGTTCTCATTCTCAAAATGACATCCTTGGACCTCTACCTAGTATTCTGGTAAATACATGAGTTTGATATATATTCTGAACAGAAATGTACAAATAGTGGTGGAAATACATTTTACTACTTGATAAGACATGAATACCAATAACTTTTATATTTATTCTTATTTTCTCTTTTCATTACTTCTATTCATATAATTCAATTTGAAGCATCCCTCTTCCCTTTCTAGTTCCAGTTTAAAAACGTGTAAAAATTCCTTTGGTGAGGAAACCATTGAAAATTTTCATATTGAGAGAAATAAAGTCAAAAATTGAAAAAAACAAAACTAAAAATTTGAATTGTTTTTTGAAGTTATGGTTGTGCGAGGCTATTTTAATAATATATTTAAAGATAAACAGCCTGAGACCTATTTATCATACAAATTAGGATAAATAAGGTAAATGCTAGCCATAGATCTGTTGATTAGAATAGTGAATCTCGAACTTTAGAGACAGTTTATATGAAATGTAAAAACTCTCACTTCTCCATTGTGACCTTCAGGCAGATATCACTAGTAACGCTCCTCCCTCTTGTATTGAATCCAGGCAAATCTTTTTTGCAAAGTTCATAAAAGTACTGTCCCTAGACCAATGTTGTCTCTATGGTCATGACATTATTTGGATACAGTACAAACATTTTTAAAAATAAATTGCCATGTTTTCTCTTTTTAAAATTTTATTGGGGTATAAATGACAAAGAATTACATATACGTCAAGTACACAAGTTGATGAATTTGATCTAGGCAAACACCTGTGGCACTATGAAAACAGAACAGCAGACAGAGCCAATGTGTCATATTTTCTTTGTGTCTTTTTGCACTGGTTTGTGCTAAAACTATTAAAGTGAGATCTACTATTTTACATCCTGTTTCATTTATTTTTATTGTGTATAATACTGTATTGTTAATTACAGGCATTGTGCCGCATAGCTGATCTCTAGAGTGTATCCATCTAGCATCACCAAAATTTTACACTCATGGAACTGCTATGGTTTGCCCCCCCAACCACTGGGTTCAGAAAACACCACTGTGCTTTCTATTTTCTATGAGTTCATTATAGATGCATTCTAGAAGTGGAATCATAATGTATATCCTAGTGTGACTAGTTTATCTCACTTAGAAAAATGCCCTCCAGATTCAACCTCTTGTGGCATATAATAGGATTTTGTTCTTTTCAATATGGTATAATAGCCTACTATGAATCTAACAAAGTTTTAGTCATTTGTTGGTGAACATGTGGGATTTTTCCATATCTTGACTATTGTAAATATTAGTGCAGTAAACATGGTTTGTAAATATCTCTTTCATGTCCTGATCTAAAATATATATATATATATACATATATAATCAACAGTATATACATGTATATATATATAATCAACAGTGTATACATGTTCTTGTTCTTACATATTTTTCAGAATCACTTATTTTCTTATCATTTTTGATAGTAGCTGTCTTGTCCACAGCCCAGGTGTGCTACACAGTAGGTTATAGTGCCAAGACCAAATAAAGTATCCAAGGATGATTTGTGAAAGATAAATTTTATTAAGGCATCAATAAGAACAGATAGAGTCCAGTGGCAGTAGGCTGGATAGGAAATTTACCAGAAAGTATTTAAAAATCCAAGTAGGCTGGACTGGTTAACCGAGTGGGGGTTGATGGACAGGGAGATGGCCTAAAAGAACATAAAGTGTCCACTCCACAATACCCTGTTATGCATTCAGTGACTGTTGGGAGTTTTATACATTACATGATAAAGCAGTGACCTAATTAGCTTGTTTCCTTGTATTACCAGTCTTTGAAAGAACAGTTGACTTAGCATACAGTCAGAAAAGGAATAAGGAAAGGCATTTTCTACAAATGACACCAGTTTTCCCATGTCCCAGAGTCCTTTAGATAATACTTATCTGGTCTATATTTATCTGGTCTATTCCCCTTGGGAACAGTTACAAGGTCCTCTAAACCTGACAAAGAGTCTTGGGAACATGAAAGAGATGTCAGAGGAATGTGATGCTAAAGTCATAGTTTTTCTCAGGGATGACACAATAACCATCATAACAGCGGTGAGAGGATATGTCATGACAGCTTTTACTTAAGTCTCTCTGCCAAAGATGTTGAGCATCTTTTTATGTACTTATTGATGCCTCATATGTCAAGTGTTTGCAATATTTTTTGAAAACTTTTTTGAATAGTTATTATATGTTCTACAGCTTATAGTAAATATCATAGTTACAAACTCTTGACTTCAGTGTTTCATAGTGATCACTATCTGACCTTCAAAACAAAACCCAAAAGAATCCAAACCAATAAAACAAAACCAGATTCAGACTTCATACACACAAGTGAGGCCATGGGCCTCGATCTGGATTTAAGTTTAAGGTTTTTAAACTTAAATCCAGATTTCCAATCTTTACACTCCAGATTGTGTTTAGAGAAACACCTTAAACTCTTTGATCAAACTACTTGGAAGACACCTGTCAAAGGTTGGTTATTATTAATATTATTATTTTAAATATTTTTATTTCTTTTTAAAATGTGAGTTTCAATAAGTTTAAAAATTAGATTCCAACTTGTAGATTACAATGAATACAAAATCACATACAATGCAGGGATGTTACATGCCATGAGAACAGGCTTCTCTGTCATGTGATATGAAAGAGGGATGCAGAAGTCAGGAAGGGCACAGGGGCCTGTAACAGTCATCAATATTTTCATCTGATATATGTTTGGGGGCTATTGATTTTCCCATATGTTTTGAAATTAATCCCTTATCATATATACAGGTTGCTTCTTCTTAGATCACATCATGGTCCACCTCAACTAGAGCAATATGAGCTACTGAAGGATTGATAAAGTGGTTCATGGCTTCTCACTGGACACTAAAATTACAAAGCTCCTATCTTAGATGCTCATTTTTGGATTGGGTCCTCCAATTTGGGGATCTGATTTTTTTCAATTCTTTACATGTTCTAGATACTACTTTTTCATCTGAGGAACAACTGGCGAACCCACTTTGTGGGTTGCCTTTTTATTGTTAGTGGTTTCTCTTGCTATGTAAAAGCATTTTATTTTTCTAAGAAAAACAAATCTATGTTTATTAATATTCACTAACATTTTATTGAGCTAAAATGTACCTTCACTATATTAATACCCTTCCTTATGATCTGTGAAAAAAAATGAATTCTTACAACTTCCACATTAATTTTAATTTTAGTTTCCAAACCAGGCATGGTAGCACATAATTCTTGTGCTTCTTAGCTGATGAAGGAGAATCACCATGACTTGAAGGCTAACCTGTACTACATAGTAAGTTCAAGAACAGCCTAAATTATATAGCAAAATTCTCTTTCTAAAAACGAAAAAGCAAAAAGTCAATTTCTAGTAAACCTCATAGTCTCATAATTCTTTTTTATTTTTTATTCAATTTTAAAGAGAATGAAAAATGCTCAGAAAAAAACATTAGAAACAATACAATTTCACTAAACAAAAAAAAAATAGGAATTCAACAATGGTTGTTATATTACATAATGTTGTCTTCAAATTAGTTATTTAGATTGCCAGATATAAGAATGCAAAATTGATGTTAAAAGCTATAAGAAATTAAAAAGGAGAAACAAAAAAATTTAAGCATTAACTGTTTATTTCAATAGACCAGCAGAAATTAACAGTAAATTGTCCAAGCTATGCTGTGTATATACTTGAGCATCTTTTTCCCTTTCTTCTTTCTTTTGTCCTTTCCCTCTTCCCAGTTGTTCTTTCCCTTTGAACACATTCTTTACCTTTCACAGAAAAGCTTTTTAATAAGATGAGATTTAACAAAAGAAAAAAGAAAGATGAGATTGAAGTTATTGATTCTTTGTAATATCTTTTTTGTAATCAGGATTTTGTTCATCAAATCTTTACCTACACATGTCTTCACAAATTCTACATAGTCTATCTTCCAGCAGATTTAGTATTTCTGTTTTAATATTTAAATCTTTTATACATTTTAATTTTGATTTAGGACATGATGAAAGATATGAATCTAGATTCAATTTTGGGGATAGGGAAAGTCAGGTTTTCCAGCACCATTTACTAAAGAAAGCTTCCAATAAACGTGTTTGACCTCTTTGCCAAAGATAAGATGCCTTACTGTACTTGTAGCTGTTTCCTAATCTTGAATCTATTCCACTGATCCTTGGTTCTGTCTTTCACCAGTACCATGCTGTGTTAATCACAATAGCTTTGTACTATAATTTCAAGTCATAGACTGTGGTACCACTGTCTTGATTTTGCTGCCTAGAATTATTTTTGCTATTCTAGCTTTCTTTGGGCTCCAAATAAATCTTAGGAATGTTCTCTATAGTTCTGTGAGATATGCTAGTGGCATTTTGACTGGAATTGCATTAAATCTGTATAATAATTTTGAAAGACCATTTTTACTGAATTGTTTCTTCATAACCAAGAACAAGGGTATCTTTCCATTTTCTTCCTTCCTTTTTTATTTCATAACTGGGTATTGAGCTCAAGCCCTTGCACTTGCTAGGGAAGTACTTATTCTACTGAGCCATCTCCCAGCCTCTTTAATCTCTTATATCAAAGTTCTATAGTTTTCAAATATTTTATTTTCTTTGTTAGGGAGATAGGTATACACTTCTCAGATGAAGAAGTACAAATGGCAAGTAAATATGTGAAACAATGTTCAACATCACTGGTCGTTCAAGAGATATAAAGTAAAACAGCACTGAGATTACATCTCACTCCAGAAAGAATAGCTATTACCAAGAAATCAAGCAATAACAAATGCTCCTGCAGCTAGTGGGAAAAAGGAATCCTCCGCTGTTGGCAGGAGTGAAGACTGGTGCAACCACGATGGAGATCAGTGTGGAGATGCCTCACAAAACACTAAAGCCAGAGGTTTCATGTGCTCCATCTATATCCCTTCTTGGCATCTTCCCAAAGGAGTTAAAAGTATGATACCACATGATATGCACACATCCATGTTTATAGTGGCACAGTTCATAATAGCTAAATCTTAGAAACAGTCCAAATGGCCATCAATTGATGAATAATAAAGCAGATGTGTTTTACATAGAATAGAGTACTACTCAGCCATAACAAAGAATAAACTTGAGACATTTCTAGCATATGCACCTTGAGATCATACTTGAGAAATAAATCAAACACACATATGTAAATACTGCTCTGTCTCCCTGGTGTGAGAAATTGAAAATGTGAGGACCAAAGAGTATGAAAGGTATTGTGAAACAAGAAGTAATTGCTCAAAAGGAATGAGAACTGGGGGCCAAGATGGGGGAAAGAAGGAAGCAAAAAGAAAAAAATGGGAAAATTCAGTGGAAACAAAGCTGTGTAAATGAGGAGGGGGGTTTGTAGAGAGGACAGGGAAATGGGAAAAAAGGGGAATCAAGATATGTCATGTGCAGGAACTAATTCCCTATGATGAATATGATAATGATTTATATCTAAATTGTACCAAAAATTTAATTAAAAATAAATGAAATTACAAAATCTTTGCAACTGCTACATAAAGATCTGAAATTCCTCTCTGTCCTAATAATAATGAGAAGTGAAAAGAATCCCCCCCCCAAATTGGCAAGAGCAGTAAATCAACTATTTAGAAATTGTATGTGTAATTCATAAATTTATTTCCCTAATAACACATGTAACATCTGGGTTAATGTTATCTTAATCCAATTTTGAATCTGTGGGCCCACAAGATCATTTTGAGCAGAGCTAAACTGATAGTCCCATTTATTTTTCTTCTTAGGTTTCTATGGAAACATCTTTTGAGTTAGCCTTTGCCAAAAAGAGAATATTTTGTTTTCTTTTTAAATATAATGGTAACTAATTTGTCTATGCAAGGGAAAAATGTTTGACAGATTTCTGAACCTAGGCTAAAATATGATTTCATCATTATGCATCATTATTAGAGACAGAATTCTTAAGAGTTTGTATGTGTTGATTTGAAAAGAAAATTATTCCTCATCCTTCAATATAGGGCAAAGATTATTGTTTTACACTTTTATTTTCATGCAAAGTCTCAGGCAATACACATTTTAAAGATGTCAAATTTCACAAACTAAATTTTAAATTTAATTAAATTATAATTTTAATGGTTCCTATATACTTTTAACATGAAATGTATTGATGAAAACAAAAACACAAAACACACAGACTTAGTTGTCTACTCCAGTTATAAAACTAATGTCCCATGAAAATATAAATTGAATACTTATGTAAAACATGTAGATTTCCTAAGAAACTAGTATATTTGGAGTAAAATGTTTATGTCCATCTAAAATTTAACTCCTTAGAATTTTTAACTACTAAGATTTGAAAAGTCTATGTAAGCCTTACCCACAGTTTTTTTTGTTTTTTCTTGTTTAACTTATAATCACATCTAGTTGCAACGTGTCCCATCTTCACAAAGAGATCTCATTGATCAGTCTCTCTTATGAGCAATTAAACTGTCCTTGAGGTCCACTCATTAAACATACAAATGAGCTACTGTTCAATAAGAATTAAAACAACTTCTGTTAGAAACATAAAAGAAGGGTGTGTAGTAAAGGACACCTGTATCCTAATCTACACTACGCTATGTCTAAAACTGACCAATTATAGTAGTGGGGGAAAGAGCTAATGATAAAGAAGACAACTGTTTCCTTTTTTTAGATACATGAAATTTATTCTGATTTTAAATGCAAAGAAATATGGGTGACAATAAAAAACAAGATTTTACCACCACATATTATGTGACAAAAGAGTCTTATATTTGAAACTTAACAAGGAAACAATTGCATTCCAAACAGCTACATTTGCAGGTCAAACACATGAAGGCATTTTTAGGTGCCACATTCACTCCCAAGCTCATTAGGTTCCTGCAGGAACCCAAAGATGGAGCACACATGTGCCTTGCTATATAATAAAGCAGTGCACACAATGTGCCATTGTCATCAGCAGAAAAGACGGCTGTC